>JAQZBX010076749.1:0-14382 GCA_029593785.1 Cabassous unicinctus | reverse complement strand
TGTAATTTTTCTTTCTTGTGGCATCTTTGTTTAACTTTTGTATTAGGGTAATGTTGACATCATAGAATGAGTTAAGCAATGTTCTTTCTACTTCTATTTTTGGAAGAGTTAAAGCAGGATTGGTGTTAGTTCTTTCCAGAATGTTTGGTAGAATTCACCAGTGAAGCCATCTATCTTGGGCTCTTCTTGGTTGGGGGGGTTTTATGACAAATTCAAGTTCTTTACTTGTGATTGTTCTTTTGAGTGTCTTCAATTTCTTCTTTTATCAGTGTAGGTTGCTTGTGTGTTTCTAGGAAATTGTACATTTCCTCTAATTAATAGTTATTTTAGGCATATAATTTTTCAAAGTATCCTCCTATAATACTCTTTATTTCTGTGGAGTCAGTGGTGATATGCTTTCCTCATTTATTATTATGTGTATTTGCATCTTTACCTTTTTTTTAATTTTTTATTCTAGCTAAGGGTTTGCCAATTTTTTTAAATCTTTTCAGTGAACCAGCCTTGGTTTTGTTTAATTATTCTAGTGCTTATTTCTTTTCTATTTCATTTAATTATGCTGTAATCTTTTAAATTTCCTTCTTTCTACTTCCTTTGGGGTAGATTGTTTTTCTTTTTCTAATTCCTCTGGGTTTTCAGTTACATCTTCAATTTAACTCTTTCTTTTCTTTTGATATATGTATTTGTGTCTATGAATATCCCTCTCAGTACAGCTTTTTCTGCATCCATGTCTTTTGGTATGTTGTGTTGTCATTTTCATTAGTTTCAAGATAGTTACTGATATTTTTTGAAATTTCCTCCTTGATCCACTGTTTGCCTAAAAGTTTGTTGTTTAACTTCCATATCATTGCACCTAATCTGCTTCTCTGGCCCTTACTCATTTCCAGCTTCATTCCATTGTGGTCAGAGAAATTAATTTGTATAATTTCAATCTTTCTGAGTTCATTGATGGTTGTTCTGTGGCCTACCATGTGGTCTATCATGGAAAATGATCAATGTGCACTCCAGAAGAAAGTATATCCCACTTTATTTGGATGAGTGTTTTGTATATATCTATTACTTTCAGATTGTCTAATGTATTATTCAAAGTCTTTGTTTCTTTATTGATTCTCTGTCAAAATATTATGTCTAATGGTGACAATAGTGTATTAAAATACCCCTCTACAATTGTAGAGGCAGCTTTCTTTATTCTTGAAAGATTACCCTTTTTATTAATATATATTGTCCATCTTTACTCTTAAAATAGATTTTCATTTAAAGTCTATTTTGTCCAATATTAGTAAAGTTACTCCTGTCCTTTTTTGGTTGTTGTTTCCTTGTAAAATTATTTTCCAGCCATTCACTTTCAGCGTCTTTGAATCCCTGGGTCTAAGGTAGGTTTCTTGTAGACAGCCTATAGATGGGTCATATTTCCTTACCTATTTTGCCAATCTGTGTGTCTTTACTGGTGAGTTTAATCCATTAACATTCAGTGTTATTATGTAAAGGAATTACTTACATTAGTCATATTTTCTTTGAGTTCATGTATGTCATTTGTTGTTTTGACTTCTCTTTTTGTTTTTTGTATTTTTTCTTACACTCTCCTCCAGCTCTTTCTCTCCTGTTTTTTCCTTTCAACCTGAAGAACTCCCTTTAGTAGTTCATGAAGGGCAAGTTTCTTATTGGCATACTCTCTTAATTTCTGTTTATCTGTGAATATTTTGAAATCTCCATCATTTTTTAATTCCACCTTTGCTGGATAGAGAATTCTTGTTTGGAAAGTTTTTTTTTTTCTTTTAGCCCCTTGACTATGTCCTACCACTACCTTCTTGCCTCCATGGTATCATATGAGAGATCAGCACTTAATCTTATTGAGCTTCCCTTGTATGTAATGTTTCTCTTTTCTCTTGCAGCTTTCAGTAGCCTCTCTTTTTCATGAGCATTGGATAAATTGACAAGTATATGTCTTGGATTAGGCCTTTTGGGTTTTATACTGTTGGGGGTGCACTGTGCTTCCTGGACATGTACGTCTATGTCTTTCAATTTTGCTGTGGGGTTTTGTTTAGTTGCTGAATTTATATGTGTGGTGATTATTATTTTTGACATTTTGCTTCTCTTATTCTATTCCTTGCTGTTGTCTATGTTCCCTTGAAAGAAAAAGATTAGGGAAACAGAATATGAAAGATGTAAGAATAGGAAAAGGATAACAGTAATAATAATAGTAAAAGATAAAAAAGGAACTATATAAGACCTAGGAAAATGATTAATTAGCTCATATAAGAAACGTTATAGGAATATGAATAAAAAAGTGGGGTAAAAAGAATGAACTGAATAATTGAATAGAGAAAAATATCAAGAATGAATCAACAGGCTTGAATGATAAGAAGAGAGGGAAAGAGAAAAGAAAATACAAAAAGTTAAAAAGTTGAAAAAAGAAAGAAAACAGAGATTAGAGGTGATAGAAATAAAAACAAGAAGAATTGAAGACTAAACAAGGATACATGGAATGGAAGAACAAAAACAGAAATCAGAATATAGGAAGATTAATGTAAGAAAAGAATTAGCATAGGTAGACATAATTGTTTTGCAATAAAGGGGGAAACAAAGGGAAGGGGGAAAAACAGAAAACAAGAAACAAGACAGTGGCTCCTAATTTAAAAAAAGAAAAATATGGGGGGAGGGGAGAAAAAGGGATAAAACAGAACAAAAACAAACACTCAAGCAAGCAATCTGTAGTAGTTTTTTTATTTTTAATAATTCCAAAAATAGATATTGGATTATGTTTGTAAATTGGTCTGAACCTGGCCAAGATTAAATTATGATTAGGACTTTGACTGGGCCACATCATTAGGGTGTTGAGTCTCTGCACCTTGGTGGGTAGGGACTCACAGAAAAAAAAAAGTCATGGCAAAGGACAGAGTTGGAGTTTTGATGTAGGAGTTTTTGAGCTGAGGGCCAGGAAGAAAGCACACAGAGGAACAGAGCAGCCATGCCTAGGGAGAATCAAGACCTGGGGAGGGAAACAGAGCCCCAGAGAAAGGAACCCAAGAAGGCTGAACCCTTGGCAGACATCAGAAGCCATCTTGATCCAACACATGAAAATAGACTATGGTGAGGGAAGAAACCTATACTTTATGTCGTGGATACTGTATGCTTCTATCCCAAATAAAAACCCTTATAAAAGCTAGCAGATTTTTGGTATTTTGCATCAACACCCCTTTGGCTGACTAATATAGAATTAAACAAACCCTTGGGAAAAAGAGCATTCCCTCAGGTTCCTAAGTAGCTTCTCAGGCTTCTGGTGTTCATCAATCAATTACCGTGCATCCTGCCTTCTGCAGGTTTTGAATTGGGTTATAGTGAATAAACTAAGTTAAATTTTTTTTAAAAAAGAAACTTTTTAAAGAAAAATGACACCCAAGAGCAGCTAATACAAAAATAATGTCTATGGGTTCTCTGTCCTAAAGTATGAGCTGAATGTTTGATAACCCAGTGGATCACTACTCTAAGGAGAGTAGGGAATCGAACCAAAGACCTCCCATATTTAAAGCAGAGACTCCTCCAATGAGCTAAACTTTCTTGGGTCAATTAAATAGAGAACTATCCAGTCACTTTCCCTAGGGCAGTTTTGACTTTGCAGTTCAGTAGATTCCTGCAGACAAGGAGCCTGTCTGTCCCTGCCACCGTTCCATTCTTATTGCTTTAACTTCCAGAGCAGTAGGAAGTGATAACGTGAATGATCAGATCCCTCCCTGCCTCTCCTGGTCAGGTTGAGTTCCTTTCTGAAATTCAAATGAGAACCTGGTATCCAAACTCACTGCAGAGAAATGACTCTCAAACTTCTTCCATACATCCCCCTTCTTCCAAGGTACACTAAATAGGCCCTTGGAAGTTTATTAGGCTTTTCCTACTACTCACCTCCCTTAGGGGAGTTGGAATTTTGATAGCTTTCAGCACCAGAGTAGTCAAATGCCTTACTCCACTCTCTCCCAGCCCAAGTTCATCTCTCCAAGGTCGGTTAGGTAAATCAGGCTGCCTTTGCAGTTTTACCTCTTTCCTCTTTTTGAAGTCACATTTTGCAAGCTGGCATGTTCCCTAAATTTCAAGGGGGGTTCATGTAACCAAACCCACAGAAATTAAATGACATTCCACTCTTCACCTCATAACCCTTGAGAATGCTCTCTCTTGCTCAGTGGCTAGTAGGAGTCAGGGGGTTCACAGTGGCTTTTTGCTTTGAGGGTGGGGCTTTCCCACTCACTGTTTCCAACCACTGGGGAAAAACTCATGTTTTTCCCTTGGGCTTTATATCTCTCTGTCCAGTTCCCTCCAGATCAATGCCCTGAAGCCTCCTGTTCTGTGGGTTCACAAAAGAACTCACTTAAGCTGTATCTTGCCCCTTCTCAGCTGTATTTTGTGAGAGCTGGTGAGTGCCCACTTAAATCAATGTCATCTTGCTCTATCTCCCTCCTACTAATGTATTGATCTTACCCTTTCCCTTTCAAACATTGTCATACACATATAATAGGTTTGCCAGTTAGAAACACTTTCATGCCCTCTCACTATTTCTATTCAGTTCTAAAGATTTCCAAATGACCTTTTTATAAATTCTGCACAGATTAACACTCAGCTTTACATTCTCCACCCTCACTCTATTTTCTGTTGACTCACATTCTAATTATTAACTCCATTATATTACAAAATATATTTAGTTCATAAAAGCACAATCATTCAGTATTTTCCTTTTGTGTCTATTTGTTTCACTCAACATAATGTCCTCCTGGTTCATCCATGTTGTCATATGCTGCACAACATCATTTCTTCTTACTACTGCATAATATTCCGCTATGAGTATACAACACAATTTGTTTATCCATTCATCTGTTGATGGACACCAGGGTTGGTTCCAAGTTTTGGCAATCATGAATAATGCCTCTACAAACATCAGTGTGCACATGTCTGTTCCTGCTACTGCTCTCAATTCTTCTGGGTATAGACATAGCAGGGGTTTTGCTAGGTCATAGGGCAAATATATATTCAAATTCTTTAGGAACTTTCAAACAGTCCTCCACAGTGATTGAACCATTCCACTTTCCCATAAAGAGTGAATAAGTATTCCTTTCGCTCCCCATCCTTTCCAATACTTAGCAGTTTTCTTACTTCTTCATAGTGACCATTCTAATCTGTGTGAAATGATATCTCATTGTAACTTTGATTTGGATTTCCCCGAGTTTTGGTAATATTGAACATTTTTAATGCTTTTTCACCATTTGTGTTTCTTCTTTAGACTATAGTCTTTGAAGTCTTTTACCCATATTTTAATTTGTCTTTAATTGTTTTAATTGTTTCATTGTATTATCTCTTTATATATCATGGATATTAAACCCTTATCAGATACTTGATTGCCAAATAATATTCTCCCTTATAGTTGACTGCCTTTTCTTTTTGACAAATTCCTTTGAAGTGAAAAAGTGTTTAGTTTTGAGGAGGTCCCATTTATCTATTTTTTCTTTTGTTGCTTATGCTTTGAGTGTAATATTTAAGAAACTACCACCTACCACAAGGTCTTGAAGATGTTTCCCTACATTTTCTTCAAGAAGTCTTATGGCTGTCACTTTTATATTTAGGTCCTTGATCCATTTTGTGGTAATTTTTGTATAAGATGTGAGATATGGTCTTCTTTTTTCTTTTGGATATGTGTCTGGTTCTAATAACACCATTTGTTGAATAGACTGTTCTAGCCCAGTTGGAAGGGCTTGAAGGTCTTGTGAAAAATGACTTGATTGTAGATAAGAGGGTCTATATTTTAGTTTTCTGTTTGTTTCCATTGGTCAATCTGAACATCTTTATACCAGTACCATGCTGATTTTACCAAGTATTTCATTCTTTTAATTGCTATTGTAAATGGTAGTTTTTTTGATTTCCTCTTCAAATTGTTCGTTATTGGTGTACAGAAATCTTACTGTTTTTTGCACATTGATCTTATAACCTGAAACTTTACTGAACTTATTTATAAGCTCTGGAAGTTTTTTTGTGAATTGCTCATGGCTTTCTATGTATAACATCATATCTTTTGCAAATAGTGAAATTTTTACTTCTTCCTTTCAAATTTGGATGCCTTGTATAAAGTTTTCTTGCCTACGTGCTCAAGCAAGTACTTTGAACACAATGATGAACAGAAATGGTGAAAGTGGGCATCCTTGTCTTGTTCCTGATCTTAGAGGTAAAATGGGATTTCACCATTGAATTTGATGTTAGTTGTGGGTTTTTCATATAAACCCTTTATCATGTTGAGAAAATTTCCTTCTATTCTTATCTTTGTAGTGCTTTTATCAGGAAATGTTTCTGTATTTTGTCAAATGCTTTTTCAGCATCTATAGAGATGATCATGTGTTTTCTTTTTTACCTTTGATCTTTCTATTTGGTGTATTACATTGATTTATTTCCTATGTATAAACATTCTTGCATACTAGGGATGAAATCCACTTGGTCATGGTGTGTAATTTATTCGATGTGCTATAGAATATGTTTAGAAAATATTCTGTTGAGGATTTTAGCATTTAGGTTCATTAGAGTGATTGGTCTCTAGGTTTACTTTATGGTGGTGTCTTTGTTTTTGGTATTAGTGTGATGTTGGCATCATAGAATAAGCTAGGCAATGTTCCCTCTCCTTCTATTTTTTGGAAGAGTTTAAGCAGGATTGGTGTAAGTTCTTTCTAGAATCTTTGTTATTTCTCTTTTTTTCTACTACTTTTGGGGTTATTTTGGTATTTTTTTTCTAATTCTTCCAGGTTGGCAGTTAGGTTTAGATTTTAGCTCTTTCTTATTATTTAATATAGGCATTTATGGCTATGAATTTCCCTCTCAGAACTTCTTTTGTTGTATCTCATAGGTTTTGATATGTTGTGTTGTCATCTTCATTCGTTTCAAGGTAGTTATTGTATTCTTTTGGGATTTCCTCCTTGACTCACTGTTTGTCTAAGAGTTTGTTGTTTAACTTCCATATATTTGTGCCTAATCTGGTCTTACTGATCTCCAGCTTCATTTCATTGTGGTCAGAGAATTACTTTGTATAATTTATATTTTTCTGAATTCATAGAGAGTAGTTCCTTGTCCTATTATGTGGTTTATCCTGGAGAATGACCCATGTGCACTTGAGAGAAATTTATATCCCACTGTATTTGGGTGTAATGTTCTGTATATGTATATCAGGTCCAGGTCTTGTATATATCTATTACTTTCAGATTGTCTAATGTATTATTCAAAGTCTTTGTTTCTTTATTGATTCTCTGTTGAGATGTTTTGCCCAATGGTGATAATGGTGTATTAAAGTCCCACACTATAATAGTAGAAGCATCTATTTCTCCACTTACTTTTTCAAGAGTTTGCCTCATGTATTTTGAGGTATCCTGGATAAGTGCATAAATGTTTATGATTGTTCTTTCTTCTTGGTAGAGTACCCTTTTTATTAATATATATTGTTCTTCTTTGTCTCTTGTAATAGTTTTGCATTTAAAGTCTATTTTTTCTGACGTGATTATAGCTGCTCCCACCCCTTTTTGGCTATTGTTTGCTTGTAAAATTGTTTTCCAACCATTCACTTTCATCCTCCTTCAGCCCTGGAATTAAGTGGTTTCTTATAGAGAGCATAGAGATGGTTCATATTTACTTATCCATTCTGCCAATCAGTCTCTCTCTCTCTCTCTCTAAAAAACTGCATATATTTAAAAAATAATATATATTTTATATATATTATTTATATATATTATATGTAATATATAATAATAATATATTGCTAATAATATATATTAATATATAATGTATTATTTTTATATATTATTTTTAAATATATGTAGATTACAGAAATGTTATACAAAAATTATAGGAATTCCCATATGCTCTGATCCCCACACCTCCCACAACCTCCCACATAAAAAAAAAATATCTTCCCTTAGTGTGCCACATTCATTGAAATTGATAAATGCATTCTGGGGCACTGCCATTGATCATGGACCATATTTCACATTGTAGTTTACACTCTCTCCCACCTAATTCTTCAGGCTATGGGAAGATACTTAATGGCCTATATCTGTAATTGCAGTGCCATTGAAGATGATTCCCAAGTCCTGAAAAAGCCTCCTCATTATACCTCTTTTCCATCCCCCTGTCCCAGAATGTTCAGTAGTGACTACCCCCAAATCAATGCTGTGATTTCTTCCATTGCTAGAATCACAATACGTCTAGAGTGAAAAACCAGTATGCCCACTCTAGTCCATAGTTCATTCTGCAATCCTGAAGATTCTGAGATGGTGATGTCCACTCTACCTCTAATTGAGAGAGTTTTTCAATCCCAACAGCTAATGGATGGGGCTCTCTTGCTTGCAGTTATAGGCTCTTTTGTTTCCTTGGTATGGTGGTTGTCAATCCTCAACTCCTTTTTAGTTGTACTAGGTGAGTCCAATGAACATGAGAGTAGGTGTTGCAACTCTACTGAGGCTCAGGGACCAGCTGGTACATGGACAGGCCAAACATTTAGGTCTCTTGAATGTACACCTACTCACTCCAGCACCAAGTATAGTTTCAAATAGAATGGGTCAATAAGTCATGTGTAGGGAAGCCATAACTGAGTCCAACTCTGTCACTCTCAGGAGCACAAAATCCAAAGTAGGGCCCAAACCCCGGAGCTCTCGGTCCTGACCATAGGACCTTGGTGTCTCTAGGGCCCTCAGGAGACCCACTATTTGAAGTAGTATCCAGTTTGGTAGTCTGAGAGATCTTGCTGAAATCTGCATAAGTGTTACCTCTGGGATGACCTCCCAACTCATTTTCAAGTCTCTTAGCCATATAAACTCATTTGTCTTTAACTTTTCCCCCTTTATTTGAGGTCTTTTTCCAGTTACATTGCTTGTTTACGCTTAATAGTAATCCCTCTTTGCCAGGAAGTTCATCCCCAGGAATCATGCCCCTCACTGGGGGGAGTGTAATGTATTTATATGCTGAGTTTGGCTTAGAAAGAGGCCACATTTGAGCAACAAGGAGGCTCTCAGTAGGCAACTCTTAGGCACCATACAACACTAGATTAAGTTTCAATTTCAAGAGCAAAAGCTCACAAGCATAATCTTAATTATCAAGGGCCCATTAATGGATAATCTTCCTTCACCAGTCATTGGCCCTGCACTTTGGGGACTGTTGCTGCTCCATTAGTGAATGTGACAGAGCTCTCCAGGATGGGAATTCAATATTCCCTCAGCTATTGTATGAATCTCCACCTACTGTGACAATGCCCCATGAACATCTGAACATATTTACATACTTTATATGTATGTCCAGGTGAACTTCCTCCCATATATCCCCCTCACTGTCACTCCACACTCATGATTATCCCCTGCCCAAGTTGTAACCCTTCCCCAGTGTCTTCCTTTTTTTTTCATTTTGAAGGGCAAAAGGTCCCAAATAGCCAAAATGTATCGAAAAAAGGAGAGGTGAAAATGTTCTGCATGATCTTGTTATGATGGATACAAACCATGTTGATCTGTATCAAAGTTTGTAAAAGTTATTTTATTATGCCAAATTTTTACCTTTTAATTTTTAAAAAAAAATTTGTAGTTTATTTCTTATTTTTAAAACTATCATTATTATTTCATTTTATTATTAAGCTTATTTGGCTATTTTATTAGCTTCATTTTTGAAGAAATTTTGGATCACAGGAGGGTTACAACTGTGGCAGGGGAGGATCATTGTTGTGGGTTGTCAGCAATGGGGGATACATGGGAGGAAGCTCACCTGGCCATACATATAAGGCATAAAAATTTGTTGAAATATTCATGTGGCATTGTCGCAGTGGGTGGAGATTCACACAATAGCTGAAGAAATATCATATCCCATCCTGAGGTATTATGCCACGTTCTTTAGTAAATAAGCAGGAATCCTTGAAGTACAGGGGCAATGACAGGTGAAAGTAGATGGTCCTTTTTCAGGCACTTTAATTTGAAAACTGTGCATATGATGCTTTTTTCTTGAAATTGAAACTTGGCCTAGTATTATAGGGTGCCTAAGAGTTGCCTCCCAGGGACCTCTTTGTTGCTCAAATGTGGCCTCTCTTTAAGCCAAACTCAGCATATAGATACATTATCTTCCCCTCAGCATGACACTTGAATTCTGGGGATGAACCTCCCTGTCACCGAGGGATTATTACCAAGCACCAACTAACATTGCATCTGGTAAAGGAACTTGACCAAAAGAGGGAAAATGTAAAGACAAATGAGTTTATATGGCTAAAAGACTTCAAAGTGTGTCGGTAGGTCATTCCAGGGGTAATGTTTATGAAGGATACATCAGGGTCTCTTTAACTGCCAAAGTAGATACTACTTCAAATAGCAGTGCTCCTGAGGGCTCTGGACACATCCAGACACTATAGTCAGGGTAGGTAGCTCAGGAGATTGTTGCCTTGCCAGTGGGCCTTACTTTGAAATTTATATTCCACAGAATGACAGAGTTGGACTCTGTTGTGGCTTCTTACACATAGCTCTTCCATCCTTCTATTTGACCCTATAATTAGTACTAGGTTTAGAAGATGTACATCCAAGAGACTTGGATCTTTGGCTCTCCATGGACCAGCTGGACCTACTGCATCTCAGGGGAGTTGCAACACCTACTCTACAGTTCATTGGTCTGACCCAAGACAACTAACATGGAGTTGATGATGGACAAATTCCTTACCATGGAACTGAGAGAGTCTACAACTGCAAGCAAGAGAATTCTATCCATCAACCTAGAGGAACTAGAGAAAGAACAGCAAACTAATCCCAGACCAAGCTGAAGGAAAGAAAAGGCAAAAATTAGAGCAGAAATAAATGAAATTGAGAACAAATAAAAAAAATAGGGAGGAACAACAAAACCAAACAAAATTGACAAACCCTTAGCTAGACTGACAAATAAAAAAATAGAGAGAAGACCCATATAAATTAAAATAGAAATGAGATGACGGACATTACCACTGACACTACAGAATTAAGAGAAATCATAAGCGGGAACTATGAAGAACTTTATACCAAAAAACTAGACAATGAAGTTGAGTTGGAGGAATTCCTAGAAATTCCTGACTCACCTACACTGACCAGAGAAGAAACAGAATACTTCAACAAACCAATCACAAGTGAAGATATTGAAACAGTCACCAAAATCCTCCAAAAATTGAAAAACCCAGGACAAAATTGCTTCAAAGGCAAATTCTACTAATCATTAAATGATGATCTGATACCAATCGTACTTCAGCTATTCCAAACAATTTAACAAGAGAAAATGCTACCAAATTCATTTTATGAAACCAAAATCTCCCTAATACCCAAATCAGATAAAGATAATATAATGGAAGAAAATTGCAGACCGATATCCTTATGAGTATAGATACAAAAATCCTCAGCAAAATACTTCAAACAAAATCCAAAAGCGCATTGAAAGAATTATACACCATGATCAAGTGGGTTTTATCCCAATGAGGCAAGGGTGGTTCAACACAAGAAAATCAGTTAGTTTAATAAACCCCATTGATAAATTGCAGAAGAAAAATTGCATGATCCTCTCAATTGAAGCAGAAAACGCATTTGATAAAATACAGTACATTTTCTTGATATGCTAACATTTACATTTACTGTTTAATTTTGTCCACCTTCCTGGGATGGGAGAAGCCACAATACCTACTATGTTTGATAAGTTACTAAGATTTATTATGTTTCATTACCTAGGTTTTGTTAATAAGTAGTTGATCATAGATTACAAAATTTTTACACTTAGTATCTTTTAAAAACTCATGTATAACTTCAAGTAAAAAATTCCCAACATTTATGTTTGTTGTTGTATTTTCTTTTGTGAAATGGTGCTTTTTCTTTGCACATTTTTTATGTGCTTTCAATCTGCATGATGCACAACACCATAATAAGATATCACTGATTTGTCTTTTGATCTTTTATTCAACTTTTTGGGCATCCAGAGAATAGAACATGAGTTGGAATGCTGCCAGAACTTAGTATGCTTTTCTTCATCACAGTTTCTTTCTTTGATCTGAGTTTATGACTATGCTTTATCCTGCAGTCTATTTCATTTATTTACTTCCCTTTCTCTCCCTCCCTCCTTCCCTCCAATTCTGTCTCTTTCTCTGACTATTGAGAAGATTTTATGTTTCTCTAAATACATAATAGAAAATGTCCACAAGAAAATAAAGTCTTTTGTTCTTATTTCCTTGGAAGGTTTGACCATTGAAATTATTGGGTAACATTTCTAACTATTTTGGAAAAAGACAATCTGATGTTGTGAGCTTGCACTGTATTCATTCCTGGCCAAATCAATGTGGCTGAGGGTGAGAAGAACATGGTAATTATTCCCCAGAAGAGATCATTGTATTCTCTCTGTGTCCCTGTGCGGCAGTGTGTATATGCACGTGCATTTAAGTAAGGACTTTGCAGTCCCAGAGAAGAAACTAATCAGTTTCTAAATTCCAGGGGTTTGTCATCTAATAAAGAGACTAGATGCAACCCTATAGATGGAAATAGGTGTGGCTTTTTTCATCTGTGGAGCAGCTTTTCAACCAAATTAATAAAGTGCATGAGGTGCAACATATGCATAAGCAACTTCCGAAATCTTGAAGTTTCAACATCAGTGATGCCAACTAATTCTTAATCATCTCTGACATCATTTCTGAACACTCTTCCTCTTTCTCATCCAATAGCCACACTGGCTTCCTTGCTAACATTGATTCCTGAAAGAAGCCATGTACTTAGTGTCTTTGACCTTGGCATCTTTCAGCTGGGCACACACCATCCCTGGTTTCCTTATGGCTCCAACCTTCTTTTCCTTGAGATCATCTTCAAATGTCATCTTGTGTGTTAGTTTCACCCAGAAACCCAGTAAAACTTAGCATGCCCTATCAACTCACTCCTTTTTACCTGGTTTCTTTTCTTTTTAGCAGTTGTCAAGATCTGTCATAATATCTGACTATTTTATTTGCTTATTTTCTTTCTCTAGGAAAAGACTGCAGGCATTCTTGCTTCAGACTGTATGCCTATTGCCTAGACAGTGTCTGGCTCAAAGTCAGCACTCAATATATACTACTCAAATGAAAAAATGATTTTCTTATGAAAACATTAGAATGCACGATTTTCAGGAATATTATGAAAGTGAGCACTTAATGACCATAGAATTCACCTAAGTGAGAACAGTTTCATAAACAAAATAAGGAAATTATTTGCTTGAATCCAAATGTAAATTATTGATATGTAAGGAATGACTGTTTGAAAATGAGTCATGTTATTTTTTGTCTCTTTACTTTTAGTAACATCAACCATATGGAGCCAGAAAATGATGCATATATTTCTGAGTTTCTTCTCCTGGGATTCCTGGTAGAACCAGAATTGCAGCCCCTCCTCTGTTGGCTCTTCCTGTCCATGTACCTGGTCATCTTCACTGAGAACCTGCTCATCATCCTGACCACCATCACTGACTTCCATCTCCATATGCTCATGTACTTCTTCCTGCAAAACCTATCTCTTTGGATTATCTGTTTCATCTCCACCACTGTACCAAAGATATTGGTGAACATACAGATGCAGAGTAGAATCATAAGCTTTGCAGGTTGCCTCACCCAGATGTACATTTTTGTATTCCTTGTTGGAGTAAACAACTTTCTCCTGGCTGTGATGACCTATGACTGCTTTGTGGACATCTGTAAGTCCCTGCACTACATGGTCAACATGAGCTCCTAACTCTGTGTCCTACTGGTTCTGGGGTTCTGGATTCTGAATGCCTTGAAGTCCTTGTTACATACTGTGATGATGTTGTGGCTGTCATTTTGTTCACCCTTGGAAATCTTACACTTGTTCTGTGATCTTTATCAGTTGGTCCAACTTGCCTGTTCTGACACTTTCCTTAATGACATAGTGATGTCTTTTGGAGCTCAGATGCTTGGAGGCAGTCCACTTGCTGGCATCCTTTTTGCTTACTCTAAGATTGTTTCCTCCATAAGTGTAATTTCATCAATTCAGGGGAAATATGAAGCATTTTACCCCTGTGCATCTCATTTCTTTGTGGTCTCCTTATTTTACTGTATAAAGCTTGAGGTATACCTTAGTCCCGATGCTTCACACAATACACATTCTAGTGCAACAGCCTCAATGATGTACACTGTGATCACACCCATGTTGAATCTTTTTATCTACAGTTTGAGGAATAAAGACATAAAGGGAGCTCCGAAAAGATTTCTAAAGGGGAATGCATAAAACTGTCAATTTTTCTGGGTTTGAAGAAGGGCACATGATTGCAGGATTCAACTCCTCAGTGCTCAAAGCTTCAATTCCTTAAATAATCCATGAATTGAGTACTTAACTTAGAGCCAGATATGACCTTATATATGATGTA
>JAQZBX010076747.1:0-14384 GCA_029593785.1 Cabassous unicinctus | reverse complement strand
CCAAAAATAGGGTAAGGTGTGACAATCACTCCAATGTCTTTGTAATGTGAGGTCTAGAGCTTGGCTGATGCCCAGAAGCTTGATGAAGGTGAAACCAAGAAAATGGCCATTGGGCAAGCCTGTGGAAAGTGTGGTTCCCTATGTGGACGCAAGGAGAAGAAACCATCGTCTTACGAATGACTCTCAGGCTTTGACATCGAATGAAGTATGTCCTGCAGGTTTTACTGAAATGCAGAGGACCCATGATTCAAGTTTCCCTCCCAATATCTCCTTTTGATAATGGAAATGTTTATCCTTTGTCAGTCCATTTGTGTATTGGAAGCAGATAAATGGTTTTATAAATTTCAGAGGTCTACAGAAGACAGGACTTTTACCCAAGACAAACTGTATTTCTTTAAACCGATTATGATATTAATTTGTACTTGCATTTTTACTCATTTAAGGTTTTTTTGAATATTGTAATGTATTTTTAGAATTCAGAGGATGGAGTGTAGCAGTTTGGCATTGTTTATAAGTTCCAAGGATAGATGTTGGATTGTACATGTGGACTGGTCTGTTCCTCAGGGCGTGAGTGAATTATGATTGGGGCTTTGGTTGGGCCACATCAGTGGGGTTTTGAGTCCATGTCCCTTGGTGGGTGGGGACTCAGATATGGGATGTGGTGGAGGACACTGATGGAATTTTTGATGTTGGAGTTGTGAGCTGGATCCCTGGAAATTAAGCACACAGAGAAGCTTGGTTGTGAGGAAGGAGAGAAGGCCCCAGGAAAAGAGACGAGCTGTTCACATGATAGTCTACAGCTGGCCTTGTGGAGAGAAGCAAGACTGAGCCCTGGGAGAAGCAGGACCTGGGAGAGAGGAAACCAGTAAGCCTGAACCCTGGCAGATTTTGGCAGCCATCTTGCTCCAACATGTGGCCATAGAGTTTTTGAGGGAAGCAACTTACACTTTATGGCCTGGTAACTGTAAGCTTCTACCCGAAATAAATACCCTTTAAAAACACAAACCAATTTCTGGTATTTTGCATAAGCACCACTTTGGCTGACTAATACAAATGCCAACATCACCCTAATACCAAAGACACATAAAGACACCACAAGAAAAGAAAACTACAGACCAATTTCTGTAATGAACCTGGATGCTAAAATCCTCAACAAAATACTTAGTAATCATATTCAACAATATATCAAATGAATTACATATTTTGACCAAGTGTATATCATCCCTGGTATGCAAAGATGTTTCAACATAAGAAAATTAATCAATGTAATACACCACATTAACAGATCAAAAGAAAAAACATGACATGATCATCTCTTTTGATGCAGAAAAAGCATTTGACAAAATACAGCATCCTTTCACGATAAAACACTTCCAAAGATAGGAATAGAAGGAAACTTCCTCAACATATAAAGACTATATAAGAAAAACCCACAGCTAACATCATATTCAATGGTGAAATGTTAAGGTTTTCCCTGTAAGATATGGAACAAGACAAGGATGCCCATTGTCACTGTTCTTATTTAACATTGTGTTAGAAGTACTTGCTTGAACACTTAGGCAAGAAAAATATAAAGGCATCCAAATTGGAAAGGAATAAGTAAAAATTTCACTCTTTGCAGATGACCTGATCCCATATAAAGAAAATCCTGAGAAATCTACAACAAATTTTCTAAAGCTGATAAACGAGTTCAGTGAAGTGGCAGAATATAAGATCAACATGAAAAAATCAGTTGCATATTTGTACACCAGTAGTGTGCAATCTGAGGAGGAAATTTTAAAAAATCCATTTACAATAGCAACTAAAAGAGCCAAATACCTAAGAATAAACTTAACTAAAGATGTAAAGGACTTTTACTCAGAAAACTACAAAACCTTGCTAAAGGAAATCAAAGGCCTAAATAAATGGAAAAATATTCTATGTTCATGGATTAGAAGACTAAGCATCATTAGATGTCTTTCCTACTCAAAATGATTTACAGATTTAATGCAATTCCAATAAAAATTACAACAGCATGTTTACTTAATGGGAAAAGTCAATTATGAAATTTATTTGGAAGGACAAGTGACCCCAAATAGCCAAAAAACTTATTGAAAAAGCAAAAAAAAAAAAATTGTAGGAATCATGCTACCTGACTTTAAAGCATACTGCAAAGCTACAGGGGTCAAAACTGCATGGCATTGGCACAAGGATAGATATACTGATCAATGGAACCAAACTGAGAGTTCTGATATAGATCCTTGCATATATGGTCAACTGATATTTGACAAAGTAACCAAGCCCACTCAACTGGGACAGAATGGCTTCTTCAACAAATGGTGCTTGGAGAACTGGATATCCATATACAAAAGAATGAGAAGATCTCCATTTCATGCCCTATACAAAAATTAACTGCCGATAGATCACAGACCTAAATATAAGAGACAAGTCCATAAAGCTCCTATAAGATAATGTAGGGAAGCAGCTACGAGAACTTGTAGTAGGAAATGGTTTCATAAATTTTACACCCAATGTGTGAGCAATGAAAAAATAATTGATAAATGAGACCTCATTAAAACTAAAAACTTTTGTGCTTCAAAGGAGTTTGTCAAGAAAGTAGAAAGGCAGCCTACTCAATGGGAGATTATATTTGGCAACCATTTATCCATGCATATATAAAATGAGTGTTTATAATTTTGCTGATAAGCAGACAATTTAGTTAGTGCTTTCAGTGAAAATGCCAGTTTTTTAAAGGGTACAGGATTTATGTGTCTATTTCTAAGGAATTTCTTTTATTTTTCATGAATCCAATACTTGAGTACTTTTTTGAACATATTGGATTTCATATATTCAGATATAAAGTTTTGCAAAAGCGCCAAGGTAGTTATGTAGTCAATGTCAGTTTTTAACTCTGGTTTTCTCTTTTACTTTATTTGGAGAGGGGGAGGGCTTCTTTTGAATTTTAGGGATTTCTTTTTTTATAATCTATCTATTTATTTTCTTATTTTTTATATTTTTTCCTGGGAAGTCCTGGGGATCGAACCCAGATCCCTCCATATGGAAGAAGTATGCTCAACAACCCGAACCACACCTGTCCCTCACTCTTTTACATTTTGAACCCAATGTCAATTTAATTTCTATCTTAAGAGTTAATATAAAGATTTTATAGTATTTTAGATTTACATCTAGTATTTCAAGGAATTATTTTCTCAGATTTTTTTAAAGAGGAGTGGAATTATATCTAGTCTTTCATCTTTCTAGAAGTGGAATTCCAAACATATTTCTTGTTCATTTATTTTTATTAACTCTTATCTTCCTAATATCTAATGCAATGTCTAGCTTGTCTTTGTCCTTCAAGCAATATTTGTTAAACAAATGTGAATATTGAAAGTAAATATAATATGGTGGATATGTTTTACAATATTGCAGATTTAGATTATTAGCAAAAGTATTGGTGTTTTGGTGGTGTGGTGTTGCTGAATAAGAAAGTTTAGAAAGAATAACCTATTATCAAGTTTGATTCCATTCATGTATTTCTGCCTTACAAAGAGTATCTCAGTTCACATTAGACTTAAATTGAGTTCTGTGCCATTCATAAAATATAGTTACGACCAATGTCTTAATACTTCTCATACTTTGCTTAATTTTTTCTCTATTCTTTGAACTTTTACTTTTTTGTATTAAACACCTTAGTGGTAACCAGTTCCATGGGGATACCTTGAGAACATCTCTGAAGAAATCACAACATAATCCAAAATGCAATTTTGTTGTTGTGATTATGCTAGTTTAATCAACTTCTGAACTATAGGTACTTTGGCTTCATTAGAGCAGAATTTATATATATATATGTTAGTACCTTCCTTCAACTTAATCCTCCTTGAGGAAAGAATTAAAGATATGATGGAGTTTCAGTTAAAGGCCTTGACTACTGACAGAAAGGTCACCTTGGAATTTAATAAACAAGCCCGCCAGTCTCATGCTAATAGGAGCTGAGTGGGGAAACATCCTGAGATTATGCCTGTGAATTGCAGAAATGTAACAAAGAACTGAGCTATTGACCTTTAAGACTTGGTTATTTCAGGAAGATGTAACTGTCAAATATCTATTACCTTGCACATGCTCACTCGTATTTTCTTTGTTCTAAAGCCAGAATAAAAGCCACACTTTGTGAAGTGGCTGGGCTCTTCTCTCCATATGGGATGGAGAGACCCCTGATCCCAGTTTCTTCTTCTCTTTGTCTCTTTCTTTCTGATCCGTGGCACTGTTTTCACCGACCCAGTTCCTGAACACCAACATATGGCGCCCAATGTGGGGCTCTGAAAACGAAACCTTTCTTTCAGTCAGTGCGTGGACCAAGGAGCTCCTGAGAGCAGTTTTAAAGTAAAAGAAAACAGAAAAGGTAAGCTTCATTCTTGGAATCATCAGGGTAATGGGCAATCAGCAGTCAAATTTTAAAGAGTACTCTAGAGTGTAAAAAACTTTATTAAAATGCACCCGTGTAACTATTAAATCCTCGGCTTTTGAGGAACTCTTTTTCTCTTGTACAGAAATGTTGTTATTGGTTTCAGCCACAAGGGCGGGATATTTTAAACCTGAAATATCGGAAGTTAGTGAAGAAAGCTTTAAAAAGGGTTTATCAAAAAAGAAAAATAATTCCCCTTCATGTATGGTCTTTGTGTAGTCTTATTTCTTTTGCTCTTGAACCTTTAGCTCTTCAACTCCAGTTGTGGATGTTAACCCTTCAGTTCCAGCAGCAAGTTTATAAACCTCCTACTGCTTACATAATGATAAGGCTGTGGGATGATAGAAACTAATAAAATTAAACCACTGGAAAAGTAAGAAAACTTAGCAATAGAGTTTCCAGAAAAATTCTCAAACAGTAAAATCAAAGATGTATGTTTCTATTGATGTGTTGCAACTTGTTTTGTTTTTGTCTGTTTGTTCATTGTCAGTGTATATTTTGATACCTCTGGATGGTAATATTAAATTCATGAATAAAAATTATTAAATGAGCTCTATTCAAATGGCCAACATTAAATAATTGCTTATATTAATAAATATGGGTATTAATTTAAAATAATAAAAATAGTTATGAACAAACTAAATCATTATTCTAACAAGTTTGTTTGATATTCATGGTAATTGTATGTTGTCAAAAGTTTGCTTAGAAACAGTTTATATAGAATGTTATTTTATTATTAAAGTAAAGAGAGTAATTATATCATAAGGTAAAATGACTTGTTATTAAACAAAGTTGAGGTTTTGTTGTTTCTCGGGGTTTCTCAAGTCATTGGTCTGTTTTGGTGGAGGTTTGCACAGAGTTTTTCTCCTGGGTGGTCAGTGTGCAGGGGAGAAAGAGTTTTGTGTTAGTAGCTTCTTGTGCTTTGGCCTTGGCGTTTCCTTGAAGAAATGGGTTTTGTCGCTTTTGGAAGAACATGATGTTTAAACCTGCTTTCTCAAAAGGAGGCTTTTTGTTTCAAACTGTAGCAGATGATTTGGTCTGTTGCCTAGAATGAGATAGAATGCTAGAAATGGTTGAGTTCATGTGATGTTTTGCGAGTTGAATAGAGTATTTAAAACTGTTGTATTATTGAAAGAAATTTTCTAATTCTATAACAATTAAAGTCATATGAATAGAAAGTTCATATAAATATTTAAAGGTGTATAAAATTGCCGAAAATTTAATAATATTTCAGTGTGATATTAAATAAAAGTATAGTTATTAATCATAATTTTAATTATTTTAAAATATAATATGTTATAAAACTACCTCTATGCCTAAAAATCAAAAGGCAGATGCTTTAACTTAAGTTTATCTGATTTACTCCACCTTTACTAATAATAAAAATAAAAATAAAAATAAAAAATATATATATATAAAATTTAAAAAATGGAAACTAAATTAGTAAGCACATCAAGGATGCTTTGTAACAAATTAAAAAAGATAAAGTTCATTTCAAAAGGTGTTGTATTCCTCCCTGGAGAAGCTGGCCACTCTCACAGGGACTGATGCATAAACCTTGAAATATACTGCCCAAGAGGTGTTGTGTTCCTTCCTGGGGAAGCTGGCCCCTTCCTCAGGAATTAGCAAAATACTCACAAATTGGCATCTATAGTATCAAATTCATTAATCCTAAACATAGTCAACCAAAACTCTAGTATCAGTTGCTAATTCAACACTTCCCAACTGAAAGCTAAATATTAGTAAGTATATATATATAAAACTGCTCTGTTTATCTGTCATTCTGTAACTTTGTTCAATATTAACTTAATCTTTTAATTGATTATGTTAATCATGTTTTTCTCTCTAATTGTCAGTATAAACTTATTAAACTAAATATGCATATTAACATTTACCTTGTATCTATCAAGAACTCTAGCCAAAAATAAGTCAAGTATATCAGTGTATCCCCTGGTTTGGTAAGCATGTGAATGTATGTATACATATTATAAAAGATTGGAATATAACAGTTTAATCCCTGTTTATAAAAAATAAAATTAATGTTATAAAAACAAAAAAGGGGAGATGGAGGAGAATCTGCTAAAGACAAACTATCTAAAGCATTGCTTACCTAAAATTTTCTTAATAGACAACAAATTTCTAAAACCACAGCAGCAGAGAGACAATAGGGTGTTAATAAAAAGAATGAAAATGAAAAACGAAACAACCAATAAATGGGAAAAAGGAGAGGTAAAATTTGGGGGCCGAGGTTTTGCTCTTATCATTACAGAAACAGGAGAGGAGCAGTGGATCCCCTCCAGAAGAATCAAGCCTAGAGTTGAAGATGCTGCCAAGTCTTAAACTATGGACATGGTGGTTTTACATTGGATTAATTATAGGTAAAGTAAGATACCACATCATAATTACACTTATTGGGCATAATTTACCAACCCACCTCTTTTAGAGCTGTTAACTTGTAACAATGAGTCTTACCCAATTTATCTTAATCAATCTCACCATTTTCCAGGACTTTCTTATATCTTATCTTATAGATATAGGACTACCCTTAAAGCCAAAAGAAGAAGGGAAACTTATAAAAAATTTAACTTTACGTTTTATAGACTGCCCTATTTGTATTGGATGTGGTTCTGTATGCATGCAACCTAAAAATCACAGTGTAGTTTTAACAGAGAAAAATTAAACTCAAATTTATGTTCTCATTTTCCCTTCCTTACCAAATAAACCAGAAAGTATGGAAATTCTTACATGTCCCTCTCACAACTGACTACTTAATGACAAATGACATATTTGTGATGGGCTTACAGAGGCTGTGTTGTTTAATGATTCCTATGGAATTGTAAAGGATTGGGCCCTTATAGGGATACCAAAATCTATTAAAAACACAACCATATCTTGGTTCATTAATAATCTAACCATAATTACTAATGACAGTAATCCTTATTTCTGGAATTTTGGTAATACAGCATTTACTAACAGCTCAATAAATTGGAAAAATCAAGGAAGATATATCCCACAACCATGGGACACTAAACTTTACAAAACTCAGTTATTTGTGGAATTTATTTTTGGGAACTGGTCCAATTTTTGAATGGCAAGGCAGTAAAACTAATATTACTATTTTAAAAAGAAAATCAACTCAATTTCTTACACTATGTGTATGAGATCTTATAGTTTTATCATTGGAAAAGTAACTTTTGGTGAAAGGAACATTAGTTGCTCCAATTGCTCTTTATTTACATGTCTTAAGAATTCATATTTTCAGGAAAATCCAACTCTTTTTATAGCAAGAAGAAGAAAAGGACTATGGTTACCGGTTTGGATGACCAGACATTGGCAGCAGTCTCCAGAATCCCAGTTGCTGTCACATTTCCTCAATCATTATTTAAAAAGAACTAAAAAACTGATTGGACTTTTAATATCAGGAATTTTGGGACTGATGGGCATCATAACTGCTGCAGCTGTCGCTAGCACAGCCCTGCATCAAGGAGTCCAGAATCCACAATGTTAAGGACTGGTATAAAAGTGCAAGTGAGATGTGGCATAGCCAGTCTCACATTGATATGGGACTGAACAATTGTGTGAATAATCTTGAAACAACTATTATTCATTTGGGTAATCAAATTTATAATTTAAACTTAAGAGCTCTTAAATGTGATTGGAATGAAAGTTCTTTTTGTATTACTCCTTTGACTTATAATAATAGTGAACCTGATTGGGAAGAAGTGAAAAATCATTTGATTGGATATAAACATAATGTTTCTTTAGATATTTTAGAATTGTAAAAGAAGGCATTGAGCATGTCTACATACATTCATAGAAAAAATGAAGAATTAGATCAGATAAATGCATTTATGTTAAGAAACCTGGCCATGAAAAACTAATTTTGCATTAATTAGTAGATTCTACTAATAACCCGTTGATCTTAATACTAATTATCTGCACAAAAATATTCACTTAAGGAACCTGAAGAAGTCTAAATATTAATGAAATTGCCTTCCATGTAAGTGCTCAAAAGCTTCACTGGTAGTCAATGACGGGTAAGATTCTCAGAGGAGGACAACCTAAGACAGGCACAGTCACAAGAGCCTATGGAAGAAGACAAGTGTGACAGGAGTTCACCTTGTATAAGCTTATATAATGGTTCCTATGAGCTTCACTGAAAAAAAAAAACAACTAATAAAACAGGGGGAAATGATGGAGTTTCAATTAAAGGCCATGACTACTGACAGAAAGGTCACCTTGGAATGTAATAAACAAGCCCTCCAGTCTCATGCTAATAGGAGGTAGGTGGGGAAACATCCTGAGATTATGCCTGTGAATTGCAGAAATGTAACAAAGAACTGAGCTATTGACCTTTAAGACTTGTTGATTTCAGTAAGATGTAACTGTCAAGTATCTATTACCTTGCACATGCTCACTCGTATTTTCTTTGTTCTAAAGCCAGAATAAAAGCCACACTTTGTGAGTTGGCTGGGCTCTTCTCTCCATATGGGATGGAGAGACCCCTGATCCCAGTTTCTTCTTCTCTTTGTCTCTTTCTTTCTAATCCACGGCACCATTTTCACCGACCCAGTTCCTGAGTGCCAACAAAGATATAATACTATATTTTGTTTGTTTCCATCACGTGTTGTATTTAAGTCTAAATTTTAAATTATCATCTTCTGTTATCTCCTATTTCAATGTCGATCTTTCAAAATATGAGAAATATATTAACTGATTGTGTTTCTGAGGGGAATGTAAGAAACCATGGACATGGACATGAGCTTTCTAAATAATCTGATATCCTAAATGTTTTTTTCATTTTTTTAGTAAGTAAGTTTAATTCCTTTTATTGTCTTCCTACTTCTTTAAATTTTCTCATATTTCTTTTCCAGTCTGCAGATAATTAAAAATTTTAAATATGATAGAATACTATCAATGTTTTCAATATTGAAGTTGACCTCAGCTCCTTATTTTACTTTTTAGTTCTTTTTCATGATTGCCATCAAATTTTTCTGGCATTTATATAACTTATATTGTAGTATTTAATGTAATTTATTCACTAATTCCCTTTAAGCACAATATTTCTGAAATTATAATTTCAATCAAATTCATATTTATAAGAGCTGAATTTTCATTTAGATAAATAACTCAACTAAATAAGTTGAATACATTATCAAAGTTGTCAAATCTATTGGCAATCTCTAAAAAGCATACCAGAAATCACAAAAGTATATAAATATTTATGTTATATATAATCTCACATTTAACAAGACAAATTCTCAATCACTTGAAATGGCAATTTAATGGCTTAAACTAATTCTACTAATAATGATAATTGATAAATTCACAGTACTGAAACATTATGGAAATGCTCCAAAATTGAAACATTGATTAGAAAGTTTTCAAATTTATAGCAATCTCTTTGAACCAAAAGACATCAAAACATTACTGCTCTACTTATTTAGCTAGCTATACCTCATGTACCTATAATCTGTCTACATAATTTATTAATGCTTACTTTAGAATCAAAGCAACAGCAAATTCTTTGTTAGAATTATTTTCTTCCATCCTTACAGCCATCTTCAGGATGTAAATATAAATATATCTTGGATCTAAGAATTTAAATAAATTTTAGAACTAAATAAAGATGGATTTTGGCTGTATTAAGATTTGGTTCATGTCTAATGTTGTCCTACACTCTCCCCATTGTGGCAACTGAAATGCTTTAATTCAAATAAATAAGTAATATAATATATAGATAAGCAAAATTGATCATTAGTTTTATCTTATAATTTCTAAAATTATATCCTAATTTAATAGAGGACAAGGAAAAATGAAAGTTAATTCTTAAGAAAATACAGTGTAAATTGAATATGAGATATAAATAACCAAACAGCCAATAGAAATAATGGTTTTAGAAAACCTTATCTTGTTTAATGTATGGGTTATAGAATGAAGAATATTAAAAAATGTCAGAGAACAATTAGTCAGCTTAATTGTCTGAATTTATTTGCAGTCTCAGTAAAAGCAGGAAACCTCTATCGAATTCAGATATGCAAGATATGTCTTCTGTGTCCTCGGTCTCAGAATTAGTGACTTTTTAGGGATGCTCTTCTACACAGCCATGTGGAAGTTTGCCCTGAAGCCAGAGTCCAGACAATTTTCTAAATGTATCATGAAATAGACAGATTTGTTGTCATGAGTTTGTTAGGTGATGCCCTAAATACCTCACCTTGTTCCAGAAACCACCTTGGTAGACTATCACTGTAGGTACCTGTGGCCACTGTAGTGTCTATAATAAAGCAGTTGTAGATCAATTCCACATCTAACTTTAAGATAGAGATAATTTAGAAACACAATAATTTCATATTAAAAAGAGGTCAGAAGAGCTTCATTGAATGACAATTTAAGTTTGTGACTATATATTGTGTATGCTCCTATTAATTTCAACTGTCCTGACTGTTTTTCTTAGTGTTGGTACTACTTCATTATCAAGGTAGGCAGTTTAGCCACAGACTGAAGCAGTGAAAAACAGTATTATCACCCATTGGTTTCTATGGAATATAAGCAGATAAAACATCCTCACTGGAAAAAAAATAGAGACCATCTAGTTCTACTGCTAATTTTATTGATGACATAACTCGGATTCAAAGAAAGAATATTATTTATCAAAAAATGAAAAGTACTCATTTGATGTTAATATATATTTTCTATATACCTCTAATAAATTATAATCACTGCATCTTATTTCACAACAGATATTGTGAAAGTCAAACAATGACTGAAGAGAATTTCACAGTTGTTACTGAGTTTATTCTTTTGGAATTGGCAGATCTTGCTGAACTCAAAGTTGTGCTTTTTGTGTTTTTCTTGGTGATTTATTTCATTTCCTTCATGGGGAATTTGGGCATGATCTTCTTAATCCAAGTCACCCCCAAGCACCATACACCCATGTATTTTTTTCCCCAGATGCCTATCACTTGTACATGCTTGCTATTCATCTGCAATTGCATCCAAAATGCTGATCAACCTCCTGGTTGCCAAGGGAGCCATTTCATTCCTTGCTTGCATGGTGCAGCATTTGTGTTTTGGGGTGTTTGTCACCACAGAAGGTTTCTTGCTGTCAGTAATGGCATATGACCACTATGTGACCATTGTGAATCCTTTGCTTTACACTTCAGTAATGTCCAAGAGAAAGTGTGTAGTGCTGGTCATTGGGTCATGTGTATGTGGAATAATTAACTGATTAATACACACCATAATCTTAGGAAGATTGTCCTTCTGTGGACCTAATGCTGTCAGCCACTTCTTCTGTGATATTCCCCCACTGCTAAACCTGGCATGTTCTGATACCTCCATGAATGAACTGTTCTGTTAACCTTCTCTGTGGTCATTGCCATGGGCACCTTCTTGATTGTGATCATTTCCTACATGATCATTATTGTTGCTCTTCTGAAGATCTGCTCAGCAGCAGGCAGACAAAAAGTCTTCTCCACCTGTGCCTCTCACCTGACTGCTGTGACCATATTCTATGGAACCCTAAGCTTTAGTTACATTCAGCCAAGCTCCCAGTATTCTGTAGAACAGGAGAAGGTGGTCTCTGTTTTCTACACACTGGTGATTCCCATGTTAAACCCCTGGATTTACAGTCTGAGAAACAAAGATGTGAAACAAAACATTTTTTTGTGTTGATTTTAATTCATTATTGATCCTAAAACATTTGGCCAGTTAGTTCTCATTTATTAATAATTACAAGAATTCCATGAATGCTAATGCTTTTAGCAATTGTACAACTCCTTTCCTTCTACACACTTACTTAACATAGAAGGAAACAAGCCTGAAATGGAAAGTTATGTAATTTGAATAGCTGTATCATAAAAAATATAGCCTATCATACAACTTTTTGATGTTTTAGGCTTTTAATCTTTGAATCAATAAAAAATATTATAGAAAGTACAATATTACATATACATAGTTCACTGTTATTTGGAGAAAATAAATGTATATATAAGATTTTCCTTTAAGGACATAAAGAACTGGAGTGCTTCGTAAGGGAGAAAAAAGATCTTTAATTTGCCAGAAATAGATATAATTTTATAGCTAGAACTTTCTTCAATTTTAAATTTGATAATTATTTTACATATTCTAAAGAGTGAGGGACCCCCATACAAATAAAAATAAAGCTTGATCCAAATTGCATTTTCAAAAACTTGTTTGTTTGTTTGTTTTAACCAAATACTTCTGAGATTATAAATGGAGCCACACATAATTTCCTCCTAAGATTTTAAATTTTAGTTACTGGAAGTGTAATTTTGGAATATTTAAAATTTAAAACTCATCCCATTTATCTTTTTAAATATGTCCTTTCTTTTCATTCATGATTAGATGACAAAATGCCAAGAAGATATTTCATATTCAAGAAACATTTCCTTTTTAAGATTCCCATTGCATTCACTTCAAACAAGATTATGAAGACTAATTATGTTCTGTATTTATTAATTTTGTGGTTCTATGTTTCCATTAATGCCATTACAATTAACAAAAATGTAGGAAATATATTTACGGTACTATTAAATTAATTGGAATTAAATTCATTTTTCTGTGTTTTTGAGGCTCTGTTTCTGAGATTAGATGAGGCAACATGAGATACTTAAAAGCTATTTGATGGTTAAAAAATATTCAGATGTCTTTATTATTGCTAGTTCACAGCTGACTGTTCAAGTACATTCAACTTGTTAACAGAAACTCTAAATTTAAAACAGGAAAAAAATTCCAGACAATTGGATATCTATTTTTAGATAAAAACCTGTATGTAAATGTTCATAGCTTAAACAAGCAAGCAAACAAACAAATAAACAAATCCAGACTGGAAATGAAGAATTGAAAGTATATCTGTCCCTTTGCAGATGAAATGATGTCATATATAGAAACCACCCAACCTCTATTGGAAGTAATAAACAAGAGTGACAAGATTACAGGATAAAAGATTAATATACAAAAATTATTTTATATCTATGCAGCGTCAATGAACAGACCAAAGAGGAAATTAAGAAAATAATTCCATTTATGACAAATGATATTTTTGACTATTTAAATGAATAAAATATTTTAGAATAAATTTAGCCAAAAAAGTGCTAATTTATACTCTGAAACAATAAAATATTAGTGAAATAAATTCAATGAAATTTAAATAAATGGACACTTATATCAAGTTTACGGATCGGTGTACTAAACATGGCTAAAATACCATTTCTTCCAAATTGTTCTACAGCGTTGAGCCAATCTCTATCAAAATCGGAATTAGCTTCTATGGCAGTTTGAGACCCTTTGATTACATCAAATTCAGTTGAAGAGCTTTTAATTAGATTACTTGATTACTTGATAAGATCCTTTTAGGACTTTTGATTGGACTCTGTCAGTGAGGCGTAACACAGCTTGAGTTTCTGTCCCCTTGCTGGGTTTGAAATAAACAGACACAGAGTTAAACAGACCCAGGAAAAGAGATCTGCCATGTTTGATTCTGCCATGTGAGACAAAATTCTCCAGCTGTGCCCACTGAGGTCAATTATGGTCAATTATTTTAATAGGACTCTTAGAGAATTCAATGAAGTAAGAATTTTCTTTTCAACAAAAGGTGCTCAAACAACTGAATATTCACATGTAAAAGAATGAGGTTGGACCCATATTACACATCATATACAAAAATCAACTCAAAATGGAAAAAAAGACCTAAATGTCAAAGCTACCACTTGAAAATATTTGGAAAATAAACAAGCTTAAATCTGTGACCTTTGTTTAGTCAATGGTTGCTTAGATAGGACAGCAAAACCACAATCAAGAAATGAAAACCAAATTTTATGTAACTAATTGTTTTTAAAAATTGCTTCAAAAGATACCAACAAGTAAGTAAAAAGACCAGCCCCAGAATGGGAGGAAGTATTTACCAATCACATGTTTGTTT
>JAQZBX010076746.1:0-14393 GCA_029593785.1 Cabassous unicinctus | reverse complement strand
CTTTCTGAATTCATTGAGAGTTGTTCTGTGGCCTAGCATGTGGTCTATCTTGGAGTAATATCCATGAGCACTCGAGAAGAATGTAAATCCTGCTGTATTTCAGTGTAGTGTTCTGTATATGTCTATTAAGTCCAGGTCCTCCAATGTACTGTTGAGAATCTTTGTTTCTGTATTGATTCTCTGTCCAGATGTTCTGTCTAATGATGATAATGGTGTATTATGTCCCCTGTTTTAATTGTAGAGGCATTTATTTCTCCACTTAGCTTTTCCAGAGTTTGACTCACATATTTTGAGGCACCCCGATTAGGTTCGTAAATGTTTATAATTGTTCTCTCTTCTTGAGAGATTACCCCTTTTACTAATATATAGTGTCCATCTTTGTCTCTTACAATAGTTTTGCATTTAAAGTCTATTTTGTCTGATATTAGAATAGCTACTCCTGTCCTTTTTTGGCTTTTGTTAGCTTGTAAAATTGTTTTCCAGCCTTTTACTTTCAGCCTCCTTGAATCCTTGGGTTGAAGGTGGGTTTCTTGTAGACAACATATAGATGGATCATGTTTCTTTATTCATTCTGCCAATCTGCGTCTCTTGAGTGGTGAATTTAATCCATTAACATTCAGTGTTATTACTCGCAACGAATTTCTTACTTCAGCCATATTTTCTCTGGATTAATGTATGTCATATGTTGTTTTGTTTCTCTTTTTTTTGTCTTTTTAGATGTTTTTAAACTCTCCTCCAACTTTCTCTCCCTTGATTTTTCCTTTCAACTTGTAGAACTTCCTTTAGTATTTCTTGAAGTGCCGGTTTCTTATTGACATACTCTCTTAATTTCTGTTTATCTGTGAATATTTTGAACTCTCCATCATTTTTGAATGCCAGTTTTGCTGGATAGAGAATTTGTCTTTGGAAGTTCTTTTCTTTAGTACTTTGACTATGTCATATGACTGTCTTCTTTCCTCCATGTTTTCAGATGAGAAATCAGCACTTAATCTTATTGTGCTTATCTTGTATGTGATGGTTCTCTTTTCTGTTGCTGCCTTGAGTATTTTCTCTGTGTCTTGACCATTGGACATTTTGACATGTATATGTCTTGGAGTTGGCCTGCTGAGATTTATATTGTTTGGGGTGTGCTTTGCTTCCTGGATCTGTACATCCATCTCTCTCAATAGGGTTGGGAAGTTTTCAGCCATTATTTCCTTCAACAATCCTTCTGTTCCCTTTCCCTTCTCTTCTCCCTCTGGGATGCCCATGATGTGTATGTTTGCGCGTATTGTGTTGTCAGTTAAATCCCTGAGTCCCTGCTGGATTTTTTCTATTTTTTTGTCTATCTGTTTGACTATCTGTTTGATTTCGCACTATGCCATTTATCACCATCAAATTTGTTATCTTTTTATGTATGTTTGTGAATTTTTTATATGTTCCACCTGTCTTCTATTATTCTTTTTGTTCACTTCATTAAGTGGATTCATGATATTTGTTTTGACATCCTTTATTAGGTTTTCCATGTTCTGCATCTCTCTCTGTTTTTCAATTTGTTCATTATAGTGGGCTATGTCTTCCTGTTTCTTAGTATGGCTTGTAATTCTGGTGTTTAGGCATCTTCTTATCTTGATGTGTTTATTCATATAGTTAACTTCTCTTTCTTCTCTAGGGTTTATTTTTTGTATATGTTAAGGTTGCTTTTGACATTTTGTTCCATTTAATCTATATACTTGTAGTTGTCTCTGTTCCCTTCATGAAATATTAAGATCATTAAAAAGAAAAGAACAGAGAACAGAAGAAATTAAAAAAGGGAAAAGGTGGAAAATGAACCTTAGAGGATCAGGTAGAAAAGAAAAAGTAAATATTTAGTAAGTGAGAAATCAAGAAAAAAAAAGAATTTAAAAAATGTGGAATAAAAAAAGGAGAAAAAGAAGGAAAAAAGAGAATAAAATAAAAGACTAGAAAGTTGAGAAGAATGAAAATGTGGAACAAACAAGAGATGGTGTAACAACCTAAAAAGAATTGAAGAGGGAAAAATGAAATAAATGAATAAAAAAAAATAAGGAGAAAAAAGAGAAGAAAATAAGGAAGTAAAGCAAGAAAAACAAGAAAAAAAAATTAAAAATGTTTCCCTCTCAGGCCACTAGCAACTGCCTCAATTAGCTTTTGCTTTTCTTGAACCTGGTAATCCTTTCATTAAAGACTCGTCTAGTAGTATTCTTAACATCCATTCAATGATTGTCTAAAGACTTGACAGCATCTTCCTTAATAAAACCTACATGCATGCACACACACATACTCAGAGTGATAAGCAGACAATAAATGTAAGATTTCAGCTTACCAAGTTGTTTGATAATGACAGAAATATAGTGCAATGAACAATAAGCCAACAAGCTTGCCAGCTGTTGCCTTGGCTAAGATTAAGGATATTTCTTTTTTCTTTACCTTGCAAACTTTTAGTCATTTCCAGTTCCAAATTCAACCTCTCATTGCATTAATCATTCCGTGTTGTCCATAGCAAAATTCTTGCCCTTATTAATTCTTTTTTCTGGCTGTCTAAACATGGTTTCCTAACACACAAAGAGACAGTGAGAGCATCCATAGTTAACAAAAAGGAGAAGGATGATGTTTGCCCTAAAATAGAACATCCTTTCAAATTTAGGCTTTACAGCTTGAATACCAGGGATAGAAAATGAGCTAAGGAAATTCAAAGTCATAGATGAAGCTTTTCAATAGAATTTTTGTCATATGCATTCTTGAGTTTGCCATTCACTGTCTTCAAGGAAGAGAAGAAAATCAAATGTTGAAATAATATTTAGTCATATCTAGCTGTATAGCAAATACTGGACAAATTCCTTTATGTACATTACCATATTTATTCCTCTAAATAATTGCATAGGCAAAAGCAAAAAAGTGTAGAACTGGTAAAATATAATTAAACACATATGATAGACAAAAGTATATTTCATTTAATATAAATAAAGTTCACAAATCAGCCTTAAAAATGGCAACACAATTTAAGAATTGTCCAAAGAACCAATTTAAAATAAAGAGCACAGTATTGAAATATAACATAAAAGAAATATTCATGAGTCCATACTAATACAAATGAGTGATTGAGTGAAAAAACAAATGGGGAGAACAGACAAATCCCCCAAATAGAATAATTTGAAATGATTTTTATATATTCTGCACTTACAAGGTGGTAGATCATAATTCTCCACTTTTTAGTGTGATATGCACTTAATGACTTCCTTCCAAAAAATAGAGTATTGAAAGGGAAAATGGAGAAGAATAATTTCATAGTGGAAAAACCTGGCAAACTCCACCTCAGCCAGGTGATCAAGGTTAACAACAGTTTTGAGCCATATTGTTATTATATACCCTTGATAATAATGTGATGATATGGAATTTTATTTTCCCTTGGTGGTCTTCCTCCTCAAAATCCATAACTCCAATATAAGAATGATAAAAATATCAAACAATCTTCATCAGATAGATAATGTCCCAAAAGTCTGAGTAGTCCTCCTAAGTACTGTCAAGGTCATGAGAAACAAGGAATTTCTGAGAAACTGTCACTGTTTGGAGGTGTTTAAGTCAACATGATTGTTAAATCTAATGTGGTATCCCAGATGGTGTTCTAGAATACAGAAAAGGATGTTAGGGAAAGCCTAAGGAAATCTGAGTAAAGTAGGGAATTCAGTTAATACCAATGCATCAGCATTGGTTAATAGTTGTGACAAATGTACAATATTAATGTAAGATAATAATAGAGAAATCTTAGTTTGGAGTAATTGGGACCATCTGTACTATTTGTGCAACATTTCTGTAAACCTAATATTATTCTTTAAAACCCTTTTTTTAAAAAAAAATGTTATGAACGTGGACATGTATTTGTAAATAAATCTGTTTATTAACTACCTAATGAATATCAATCGTAAAAAACACTGTGCTCTGAATCTTAGGGTACACATACTATTCTAAGACAGAGCTTTCATAGGAGAAAATATTTCCTCTATTTTTGTCTTTAATTTTAGTAATATAAACAAAGCAAAGTAGAAATTTACCTACCACTTTAGGGTATATACTATGTCACCGTTACCATAACAGAAATTTGGCATGCTAACACTTAAATCTGCTCCACAACTCTTTCAATCAAGATTATTTCATTTAATAGCTAAGTAAAGTGAGATTCAGAGATTCTAAGAAGTTTGTCCTTATCAAGTAAATGGAGAGTAAAATTGGTGGAATTGAACTACTTGTGTAAAACAAAATCTCCTGGTTTTATCCTATTATTTATATATTTATTTTCATAGAATATTTTTACACTAGATTTACGCATAAATAAAAATTGTGCTAAAAGTAAAGAGATTTCTGATATATATCCATTACTCCAAAATTTCTACTATTATTAACCTCTTGCATTAGTATGGTACATTTGTTACAATTGTTGAATATCTATTGATACGTTAATGTTAACTAAAATCTATATTTTGCATTATAGTTCACTCGTTATGTTTTATGGTTCTTTTCACTAATGCATAATGTCACTTATCCACCATTACAGTATCACAAAGAATAATTCCTCTGCTTTAAAAATGGTCTTTACTCTGCCTATTCACCCCCCAATTCATTTTATATGATGTGATTTGTAAGTATTATGTAAAGGACTCATATACAGAAGAGAACATTCTCTCAGTACAGCTTTGAATGTGTCCCATAGATTTTGATACATTGTGTTGTCAGTTTCATTCATTTCAAGGTATTTACTGATTTTTTTGCAATTTCCCCATTGACTCATTGATTGTCTAAGAGAGTATTGTTTAACTTCCACATCTTTGTGCCTAATCTGCTTCTTTGCCCCTTACTGATCACCAGCCTCATTCAATTGTCATCAGAGAAATTACTTTGTATAATTTCAGTCTTTCTGAATTCATTGAGAATTTTTCTGTGGGCTAGCATGTGGTCTATCATGGAAAATGATCCATGTGCAGTCAAAAGGAAAGTATATCCCACTGTATTTGGGTGTAATATTGTGTATGTGTCCATAAGGTCCAGATCCTCTAATGTCTTATTCAAGGTCTATGTTTCTTTATGATTCTCTGTCGAGATCTCCTGTCTAATGGTGATACTCATGTATTCAATCCCTCCCCACCCCCATAATTACAGAAGCATCTATTTTTCCACTTAGTTTTTTCAATGTTTGCCTCATGAACTTTGAGGCACATTGGTTAGATGCATAAAGGTTTATGACTTTTGTTTCTCCTATTTATTAATGTATAGTGGCCTTTTTTTGTCTCTTACAATAGTTTTGCATTTATAGTCTATTTTGTCTGATATTCAGATAGCTATTCCCACACTTTTTTGGTTATTGTGTGTATGTAAAATTGTTTTCCAACCATTCACTTGCAACCCCTTTGCATGCCTGGGAATAAGGTATGATTCTTGTAGACAGCATATAGATAGGTCATATTTCCTTATACATTCTGCCAATCTGTGTTTTTTTTTTATTGGAGTGTTTAATCCATTAAAATATAAAGGTATTACTCTCAAGTCAGTACTTACATTAGCCATATTTTCTTTAGGTTTATATATCTCATATAATGTTTTTATTTCTTATTTTATCTTTTTAGTTATTCTTACTAATAATCTACTTTTACATGTTCATACCACCTTCTCTCCTGTTTTTTTTCCTGTCAACCTGCAGATCTTCCTTTACTATTTCTTGAAGGGTAAGTTTCTTGTGACAAATACTCCTAATTTCTGTTTATCGGTGAATATTTTGAAAGTTCCCTCATTTTTGAATGCCCGCTTAGCAGGTTACAGTATTCTTGACTGGTCATTATTTTCTTTAGAGTGCCTTAAATATGTCATAACACTTCTTTCTCATCTCCATGGTTTCACATGAGAAATCAATGCTTAATTTTATTGAACTTCCTTTCTGTGTAATGAATCTCTTCTCTTGCTGCTTTCAGTATACTCTTTATTTTGCACAGTTGGTAATTACATAAGTATATATCTCAAGGTAGGCCTGTGAGAATTTGTATTGTTCAGAGTGAACTGTGTTTCCTGGACATGTATATCCATATTCCTTAAAAAAGTTTGGAAATTTTCATGCCATTATTTCCTACAGTACTCCTTCTGCACCCTTTAGCTTCTCTTCTCCCTCTGGGACACCCATCATGCATATATTTATGCTTTTCATGTTGTCATTCAATTTCATTAATCCTTGCTAAATTTTTTCTACCTTTTTTTTTATTGGTGCTTACCCTACTTTTAATTTTTTAAATTTATTTATGTTTTTATTTTTTTATATTTTAAAAGATGCTTAGATTACATAAATGTTACACAAAAATTACAGGGATTTCCATGTTCCCCACCTTTCACACCTCCCATAACATCCCACATAAACATCTTTCATTAGTGTTGCACATCACCTGCAAAGGATATACACATCTTGGGGCTTTGCCACTAAGCATGGACCATAGTTCACATTGTAGACCACACTCTCTCCCACACAGTTCTGCATGTTATATGCTGATGTAAAATGGCCTATATCTGTCGTTGTAATGTCACTCAGGAAATTTCCCAAGTCCTGAAATAAGACCTGTATAACAACTGCTTTTCCCTTCCCTGCCCCAAAAGCATCCAGTGGCCACTGTTTCCACCTCACTGTTGTAATTTCTTCCATTGCTTGAATCACATTATGACTACAACAGAATACCATTAAGTCCACTCTAGTCCATAGCTCTTCCCCCAATCCTGAGGAGTTTGGGATGGTGATGTCCACTCCACCTCCAAGTGAGAGGGGGCTTATATCCCATGGATAGAGTGGATGGCATTATCCTGCCTGAGGCTGCAGACTCTCTCCATTCCCTGGGATGGCCATTGCCCATCATTGTCTCCTTGCCAGGTGACTTGGGTGAGTCCATTGAGCAGTAGAGTGGGAGTTGCAGCTCCACCAAGATTCCAGGCACAGCTGGCACTTGGGCAGGCCAGCAGCTCCAGTCTCTGGAAGTACTCCTACAAACTCCAGCATCACCTATAGGTTTGAATAGAAGGGACGGATGGACCATGTGCAGGAAGGACTTATTTGAATCCAACTCTGTCACTTTCAATAGCACAGATTCCAAAGTATAGCCCACTGATAAGGCATCATTAACTGGAGCTATCCCCCCTTATTTAGGACCTGGGTGTCTCCAGAGCCCTCAAGAATGGGTGATATCCACTTTGGTGTTCTATGAGATCCTACTGAGGTGTGTGTAAGCGTTACCTCTGGGATGACCTCCCGACTCTCTTTGATTTCTCTTAGCCACATGAACTCATTTGTCTTTACCTTTTCCCCATTTTATTCATGGTTTTTTCCACTTGTATTGACAGTTGGCATTTGGTATTAATCCCTCGATGCCAGGGAAGTTCATCCCCAAGAGTCTCGTCCCATGCTGGGGGGAAGGTAATGCATTCATATGCTGAGTTTAGCTTAGAAAGAGGCCACATTTGAGCAACAAGGAGGTTCTCAGGTGGCAAACCATAGGCACCCCATTACAGTAGGCAAAGTTTCAATTACAAGAGCAAAGACTCGTAAGGCTAGTCATCAATAACAAGAACCCATCAGTGGACCCTCCTCCTTTCCCAGACACTGCCCCAGCACTCAGGGAACTTTTTCTGCTCCCTTGGGGAATGTGGCAGAGCTCTCCAGGCTGGGAATGCAGAATTCCCTCATTTACTGAGTGATTGTCTACCTACAGAGACCATACCCCACCCCTTGATCATTGGAACAATTTTATATATCTTTCATGTGTATTCAGGTGAACTTTCTCCCATGAAACCCCCATCCCAGATGCTCCCCACCAATGATCCTCTCCTGACCTCTCTGTAACCCTTCTTGATCCAAAGCTTTGTTGAAGGTGAAGCCCATATAATAGCCAAATACAATTAATAGGAAAATGAAATAATAAAGATAAGTTTAAATATAAGAGATAAAATATATGGAAACTTAAAAAAAAACACTAGAAATAAAATAAAATTAAAGGATTGGGATATTCAAAAAATGGGAAAAAAAAAAACAGAAAAATTGTTAAAAATTTTTTAAAACATTTTTCCTTTTATCACTGCATTATCTGGTGTCCAGTCTGCATTATCAGGCACCTGCCCCCTCTCACTCCCCAGTGTCTCCCGAATTTTCATTTGATTTTCAAAGAAGTTTTAGGTCACAGCAAAGTCACACACAGAATTCTAGAAACTCCCATATACCCAACCTCCATGCCCTTCCCTCACACGATATTTAAACCTTTTTTTTGTGGATGGTAGCATTGTTTTAACTGTTATACAGATAGTGAAGCATAGCTACTAAGCATTGTGAATGGTTTACAGTATAGTTTACAATTTAGACAGTACAGTTTAATAATTTTTGATGATATTTACCATGTTCTGTGTCCATTACTGTAAGGTGATGAAAAACATTTCCCATGACCACTAAATACCCCCTGTATGATCTTTTCTGTTCCTTCCTCCCCATCACTCTGGAGCTCATGACACTCCCCTCTTTTGACTCATTGGATGACAAGATTCATAGTTACATGCTACAAGAGGTCTTGACATGCAGATAATCCTATGCACCCCTTCCCGAGTGCCTCCTAATCTACACCCTAAACCAGTGACACTACCTTGTCATACTGCCATAAGAGCATTCTCACCCCTGCACTTTCAACATCATACCCACAAATCCCATGTTCACTTAGTCCCCTTCCCATCTCTCCCCCCAGTATCCTGGGTATTCTAACCCACCCTTCCTAATCTACCCACCTGTCAACCCTGCACCACCAAAACCATTAATATAACTACCCACCTGTCTTATCCTTCAATATGCAACTATACTCTCTCACTTTACCATAGATTATGTCCATATGCGTGATGGCTCACAACCTTCTCTTCTCTTTCTCTCACTTGTTAACCTATCTTTCAGACAATGGTTCTCAGAGACTGCTCATTTTCCTCAATTCAAATCAATGAGGTCATATACTGTTGATCCTTCAATACCTGGGTTGCTTCACTCATCATAAGGTCTTCAAGATTCATCCATGTTATTCCATGTGTTAGCACTTTATTCCTTCTTACAGCTTAGTAATATTCCATTGTATGTATGTACCACATTTTGTTTATCCATTCTTCTGTTGATGGGCACCGGGACTGATTCCAGCTTTTGGCAATTGTGAACAATACCGCTATGAATATTGGGGTGCATATATCTGTTCATGTCTTTGCTTTCAATTCTTCTGGATATATACCCAGCAGTGGAATCAGTGGATCATATGGAAGATCTATTGTTAGTTTACTGAAGAACCGCCAAACTGTCCTCCACAGTGGCTGGACTATTCCACAATCCCACCTGCAGTGGATGAGGGTTCCTATTCCTCCACATCTTCTCCAACACTTATAGTCTGCTGTTTTTTTAATAGCTGCCATTCTGATGGGTGTAAGATGCTATCTCATTGTAGTTTTGATTTGCATTTCCCTAATAGCTAGCCATGTTGAGCATTTTTTCATGTGCTTTTTAGCCATTTGTATTTCTTCCTTGCAGAAGTGTCTTTTCAGGTCACTTGCCAAGTTTTTAAATGGGTTCTTTGTCTTTTTATTTTCGAGGTGTAGGATATCTTTATATATGCAGGATATTAAGCTCCTATCAGATATATGATTCCCAAATATTTTCTCCCATTGGGTAGGCTGCCTTTTTATTTTCTTATTAATGTCCTTTGAGGTGCAGAAGTTTTTAATTTTGAGGAGATCCCATTTGTCTACTTTTTCTCTTGCTACTCGTGCTTTGGCTGTGAAGTTCATGAAACCATTTCCTATTACAAGGTCCTGTAGATGCTTCCCTACATTATCTTCCAAGGTCTTTATGGTTTTGAGTCTTATATTTAAATTTTTGATCCATCCTGAGTAGATTTTTGCATAAGGTGTGAGATGGTATTCCTCATTCTTTTGGACATGGATATCCAGTTCTCCAAGCACCTCTTGTGAAAGAGGCCATTCTCTCCCAACTGAGTGGACTTGGTGGCCTTGTCGAATATCAGATGACTGTATATGTGAGGATCTATATCAGAAGTCTCAAATCAATTCCATTGGTCAGTAGGTCTATCCTTGTGCCAATACCATGCAGTTTTGATCAATGTAGCTTTGTAGTATGTTTTAAATTCAGGTAATGTGATACCTCCAACTTCATTTCTGTTTTTCTATATGTCTTTGGCAATTTGGGGCCTCTTACATTTCCAAATATGTTTTGTAGTTAGTGTTACCAGTTCCTTAAAAAAAATACAGTGTTGGTTTTTATTGGGATTGCATTAAATCTGTAGATTAGTTTGGGTAGGAGAGACATCTTGATGATGTTTAGTCTTCCTATCCATGACCAAGGAATATTCTTCCATTTATTTAAGTCTTCTTCATTTCCTTTGACAGTGTTGTGTAGTTTTCTGTAAATAAGTCCTTTACATCTTTAGTTAAATTTATTCCTAGGTAGTTGATTCTTTTAGTTACTTTCGTAAATGATATTTTTTTCTTGATTTCCTCCTCAGATTGCTCGTTTTTGGTGTACAGAAATGCTACTGATTTTTGAGCATTGATCTTAGAGCCTGCGACATTACTGAACTCCTTTATAAGTTCTAGAAGCTTTGTTGTGATTTCTCAGGCTTTTCTACCTATAGAAATAATGAAATTATTTCTATAGGTAGAAATAATCTGCAAATAGTGAAATTATTATTTCTATAGGTAGAAATAATCTGCAAATAATGAAATTATTATTTCTATAGGTAGAAATAATCTGCAAATAATGAAATTTTTAATTCTTCTTTTCCAATCTAGATGCCTTTTATAACTTTTTCTTGCCTCAGTACTCAAGCAAGTACTTGTAAGATAATGTTAAATAGGAGTGGTGATGGTGGGCATCCTTGTCTTGTTTCCGATATCAGAGGGAAGGCTTTTAATATTTCACCATTAAAGGTGATGTTAGCATCGGGTTTTTCAAATATAACCTTTATCATATTCAGAAAGTTTCCTTCTATTCCTATATTTTGCAGCGTTTTTATCAGGAAAGAGTACTGTATTTTGTTGAATGCTTTTTCTGCATCTATAGAGATGATCATGTGATTTTTTTCTTTCAATCTGTTTATGTGGTTTATTACATTGATTGATTATCTTATATTGGACCATCCTTGCATGCCCAGGATGAAACCCACTTGGTCATGGTGTATAATCCTTTTGATATGTTGTTGAATGCGATTAGCAAGTATTTTGTTGAGGATTTTAGCATCTAGGTTCATTTGAGGTTTTGGTCTGTAATTTTCCTTTCTTGTCGTATCTTTGTTTGGTTTTGGTATTAGGGTAATGTTGGCATCGTTGGATGAGTTAAGCAATATTCCTTCTACTTTTCTTTTTTTGGAAGAGGTTAAGCAGAATTGGTGTTAGCTCTTTCCAGAATGTTTGGTAGAATTCAGCTATGAAGCCATCTGGTCCTGGGCTCTTCTGAGTTGGGAGGTTTTTGATGACCGACTCTATCTCTACTTTTAATTGGACTGTTGAGTCCATCAATTTCTTTTTTAATCAATGTAGGCTGTTTGTGAGTTTCTAGAAACTTGTCCATTTCCTCTAAATTATCATTCTTGCTGGCATACAATTTTTCAAAGTATCCTCTTATGATACTCTTTATTTCTGTGGGGTCAGTAGTGATATCCCCTTGCTCATTCCTTATTTTGTGTATTTGCATCTGTTCTCTCTTTTTCTTTGTTAATCTGGCTAAGGGTTTGTCAATTTTATTGATCTTCTCAAAGAACCAGCTTTTGGTTTTGTTTATTGTTTCTAGTGCTTTCTTATTCTCTATTTCGTTTAGTTCTGCTCTAATCTTTGTTATTTCCTTCTTTGTACTTCCTTTAGGTTTAGTTTGTTGTTGTTTTTCCAAAGCCTCCATGTGTGCAGTTAGGTCTTCAATTTTAGCTATTTCTTCTTTTTTAATATATGTATTTATGGCTATGAACTTCCCTCTCAGGACAGCTTTCACTGCATGCCATAGGTTTTGATATGTTCTGTTGTCATTTTCATTTTTATCAGGATAGCTACTGATTTCTTTTGAGATTTCCTCCTTGACCCACTGTTTGTCTAAGAGTGTGCTGTTTAACTTCCATTTCTTTGTGCCTAATCTGATTCTCTGGCCCTTAGTGATTTCCAATTTCATTCCATTGTGATCAGAGAAATTACTTTGTATAATCTCAAACTTTCTGAATTCATTAAGTGTCGTTCTGTAGCCTAGCATGTGGTCTATTTTGGAGTATGATCCATGTGCACTCAAGAAGAATGTAAATCCTGCTGTATTTGGGTGTAGTGTTCTGCATATGTCTATTAAGTCCAGGTCCTCTAATGTATTGTTTAGAGTTTTTGTTTCTTTATTGATTCTCTGTCCAGATGTTCTGTCTAATGATGATAATGGTGTATTAAATCCCCCCACTATAATTGTAGAGGCATTTATTTCTCCACTTAGTTTTTCCAGAGTTTGCCTCCTGTATTTTGAGGCACCCTGATTAGGTGCATAAATGTTTATTATTGTTCTCTCTTCTTGAGAGATTATCCCTTTTACTAATATATACTGCCCGTCTTTGTCTCTTACAATAGTTTTACATTTAAAGTCTATTTTGTCTGATATTAGAATAGCTACTCCTGCCATTTTTTGGCTATTGTTAGCTTGTAAAATTGTTTTCCAGCCTTCACTTTCAGTTCCTTGAATCCCTGGGTTGAAGGTGGGTTTCTTGTAGACAGCATATAGATGGATTATATTTCCTCATCCATTCTGCCAATCTGTGTCTCTTGAGTGGTGAATTTAATCCATTATCATTCAGTGTTATTACTCTCAAGGAATTTCTTTCTTCAGCCATAGTTTCTTTGGGTTAATGTATGTCATATGTTGTTTTGTTTCTGTGTCTGTCTTTTTAGTTGTTTTTAAACTCTCCACCAACTCTCTCTCCCTTGTGTTTTCTGTTCAACTTGTAGAACTTCCTTTACTATTTCTTGAAGTGCAGGTTTCTTATTGGCATTCTCTCTTAATTTCTGTTTATTTGTGAATATTTTGAACTCCCCATCATTTTTGAATGCTGGTTTTGCTGGATAGAGAATTCGTGGCTGAAATTTTTTTTCTTTTAGTACTTTGATTATGTCATACTGCTGTCTTCTGGCTTCCATGGTTTCAGATGAGAAATCAGCACTTAATCTTATTGTGCTTCCCTTGTATGTGATGGTTCTCTTTTCTCTTGCTGCCTTGAGTATTTTCTCTTTTTCTTGGGCATTGGATATTTTGACAAGTATATATCTTGTAGTTGGCCTGTTGGGATTTATGCTATTTGGGGTGCGCTGTGCTTCCTGGACAAGCACGTCCATGTCTTTCAATAGGGTTGTGAAGTTTTCAGCCATTATTTCCTTCAACACTCCTTCTGTTCCCATTCCCTTCTCTTCTCCTTCTGGGATGCCCATAATGCGTATGTTTGTCCATTTTCTGTTGTTAGTTAATTCCCTGAGTCCCTGTTGGATTTTTTCTATCTTTTTGTCTATCTGTTCTACTTTGTGTTTGATTTCGGATATAATGTCTTCCACATCACTAATTCTTTCTTCTGCCTGTTCAAATCTGCTGTTCTGTGAATCCTGCATCTTTTTGATTTCTTGGATTGTGCCATTGATCACCATCATATCCATTATCTTTTTATGTATATTTACAATTTCTTCAGTATGTTCTCCCAGTGTCTTCTTAATATCCTTAATCTCTTCCTTCACTTCATTAAGTTGGTCCATGATATTTGTTTGGAAAGCTTTGATTAGTTGTTTGATCATCTGCATCTCTTCCTGGTTTTTAGTTTGTTCATTGTACTGGTCCTTGTCTTCCTGTTTCTCAGTGTGGTTTGTAATTTTTTGTTGCCCTCTAGGCATCATTTTAACTTGCTGGGTTTATTTGGTTGATTAGCTTCTCTCTTTGCTCTAGAGTTTTATTTAGCTGTTGGTTCTGTGTGTGTGTTAAGTTTTCTCTTTGACTCTTTTTCTTCTCATTTTATTTCCTTGCTTTTTTCTATGTTCCCTTGGAGGCAAAAGATTAGGGCCAGAGGAATCGAAAGATGTGAGAAAGGAAGAAGGAGAACACTAATATTGATAAAAGTTAGAAGAGGGGCTGTATAAGACTTTGTGAAATGAATATTTATCTCATGCAGGCAGTGTAGAGTAATAGGAAAAAAAGTGGAATACCTACAATGTACTGGGAAACCAAACAGAGGAATATATATACAATGATTTAGAAGCCTGGAATGATGAGGAGGGAGAGAAAGAGTAAAGAAAGGGCTGAAAGGAAAAAGTTAATTTAAAAAAAGAAGAAAGCAGAATAGATAGAA
>JAQZBX010076745.1:0-14583 GCA_029593785.1 Cabassous unicinctus | reverse complement strand
GGGGTTCCGTTTTCACTTCCTTTTTGGCCCCTGGGGAGTCCCCCTTACTTTCTTGCAAGCTCAGCTATGTACTTAAAGAGATGTTTGTTATATTTTTAACAAGGATTTCTAGGCGTTCTGCAGTAAGACACTTTTCGGGTTATAGTCTGCCCTACTGAGGAAATGGAAGTCAGATCAGAGGTTCCTAGACATCATCATTGATGGGTCAGACCTGCTTTCTGTATCAGGCAATGCGGAAGGACACGGGCTCGGTAATCCAGTGCCCCAGCTGTCTCTTACTACCTCTGTGACTTTGTACATGCCACCAAACCTTTCTCAGGTCTCATTTTCTTCATCTAACCTAATGAAATTGAAATAGCAATATCTGCTTCATGGGGTTCTTGTTAGCATTAGAAGACAAAATAGATGGGAAAACACTATCAAAGGTAGCACTATTAACAAATGGTCATGATCCTCAGCCATTGCTCTAGACAGATCCTACAGCTATCAAGCCCAGCTCAGAAACTCTTTCTTCCTTGCAGCCTCCTCCTTGTTCTGTTTTTCACTGTTCTTGGGATGACCCTTGTGGACTTCTTCATAGGTGGCTAAGATCACAGTTACGTGCGTACAAGTCTCTCACCCCCACTAGGCTACGAGCTCCTCAGTGGTGGAGACTGTTTGCCTCATGCCTGTGTGCCCAGTTCCCAGCCTGGGCCTGGCACAAATTGAGGCATCAGTCAAAGCTGTCGTGTGAACAACTGTACACAATCTCTGCTTCTGCACTGCTCACGGTCTGGTGGGGGAGTAAGACACATAAATAGTGACAAGGTACGACAGAAGGGGGGTGGATGTGGCTCAGATGGTTGGGCGTCCGTCTGCCATATGGAGGGACCTGGGTTCGATCCCCGGGACCTCCCGGTAAAATAAAAAAATATATATAGAAGGCGCATGGGCTGCCAGGCTCCGCCCCGTGAGCCATGCAGCAAGATGATGACGTAAATAGGAGAGAGACAAGACGAGATGCTCCGAAAACTCCAAAAACCAGGAGCCGAGGTGGCGCAGATGGCTAGAACACCTCTCTCCTACATCGGAGGTCTTCAGGATCGAATCCTGCTGAAGACTGGAGGAGGAGGATGAGAAGAGATGGACACACACACAAAAACAGCAAAATGGGGAAGGGGGGTTTTTAAATGGATCAAGTAAAATAAATAAATCTTTAAAAAAAGAAAAAAAAAAGGTACGATAGGGCTGTGGGGGCCCACAAGGGCCCTTACCCAATCTGGACTTGCACTTTACTGAGGGCTATCAGGGAAGGCTTCCTGGGGGAGGTGACACTTCAGCAGAGCCTTAAAGGATAAACAGGAACTATCCAAGAAGAACAGGCAAAGGATGTACAGTTAGAGGGCACAGCAGAGGCAAAGGCTCAGGGTAATCATGAGAGAGGACGGCTCATTTGGGGAACAGCAGGTGGTTTAGTGTGCCTGAAGCACAGGGTGGGCCTGAGGAGGTGATAGGAGGCAGCCAGGGGCCAAATGATGAGGGGCTGCCACCAACCTGAAGTATGACCTGAAGCAGGGCCCCGAGCTGGCCCCCTTGTTAAAGCACGGGGAGAAGTGGGAGTTGTCACATACCTTGATGGCCTCCATAATGGGCTCATACAGATCTGGAAAGCCCGGGAACCGGAACACCATGCAGTGGACCAGCTCCGCCAGCTGCTCCAGGCAGCTCGTCCCCGAGTTCGAGTCCTCCTTGACCAGGGAGGCCACCATGGGGGGGATGTGAGGAAGAAGCTGTGGGAGCAGAGCAGGGATCGGCTCAGCACCAGTTTACACCTGAGATGCAGGATTAGGGGCACCGCTGCAAACACCCACAGCTCTTTGAGGCGGGGAGGTTTGCCCATCTCACCCACTGTCCCCTTACCCAGAGCTCTGAGCTCTGCAGGCAGGAGATTCCCTTTACAAAACACATGACCTTGGAGCCCCTGCCTCGGTCTTCACCTACAAAATGGGATAAATCATGTCCTCCTCACCAGGTTGGGGGGAGGCCTGAGTCCAAGCCCCAGCTGCTTAGCCTGCCCTAGAAGCCTGCAGGCCGGAGTGGCCAGGGTTGCACTGTCCACACAGGAGTGGTCCTGTGGCCACAGCATGGCAAGTGGGGTGGGCGGCCCTGACAGAACAAGAGAAGCACTCTCTAAGGACAAACACTGGCCTTCTTTCAACAAACATGAGCAAGTCAAGCTCTTCAAACATGCTATCTGCCGTCATCCGCACAATGACTTTATGCAGCAGCAGTTGTTAGCCCCGTTTTCTAGATGGAGAAACTGAAGTTCGAGAGGTTATGTCGTTTGCCAAGGATTTCACCGTGGGTAACGGAAGAAGCTGACATCTGAACCAGGTGTGTCTGAATCCTAAGTCCGTTTCTTTCTCAGGCACTACAGAGTTATAACTCTCAAACCCATGAGGATGCTATACCCTAATGTCCCAGGAACCGGGAGCAGGAGAGACCATGAGAAGGACGGGAGGAAAGAAATATTTGTCAAGCCCCTAGTGTATACAGACTTTTGACAAATATCCCCTCTCCCACCACCCTAGGAGTCTGCCCTGTTCCATGCTCTGAGAGGTTAAATGCCTGGCCCAAGGTCACCACGGCAGGGCTGGAGCTCAACCCCAAGTACACAAATCCCTGGTTCTGTGCTGTTCCCACTGCAAAAACTGGGAGGTATGAAGTTCCACTGCCCTGTCCAGGAGCCTGAAGACTCCAGGGCGCCCTCTGCAGGTCATGCAGGGTAAGACAAGCAGGGTGAGGAGGGCAGTGCCCACCCAGAGGACAGCAGGCAGGCTCCTGGGCTGGAGGCAGCAGGACATCGGACTGAGAGTCTGACCAACTTGGCTTGAATCTTCCCTGTACTGCTGCTCACCAGCTGTGTGCCTGAGACGAGCGACTTAAGCTCTCTAAATGCACTTTCCTCATTGAAAAATGGAAAGACCCTCACGGGGCCTTCTGGGACTTAAATGAGTTACCATTTATATACTGCCTTTAGCACCGGGACTGGCACGCAGCTGGTGCCCCAAGAACACAGCTGTTGTCGTTCTAGGCTCTGTCTATATCCTCTGGGCTCAGTTTCCTACCTATAAGATGGGCTCTCAGTTTCTTCCAGTCCTGACATGCAGGCTTCAAGGTCCTGGTTTTCACACCCCAACTCTTCTACCCCCAACAGGGTTGGCACCTGGGGCCTCCCAGGGCGGGCCAGTGGGCTGCATGGCCACCCATGCCAGGGCAGCAAGCAGGGGCTCTTACCAGGTGGAAGGCCTCATGGGAGTGCTGGAAAGTCAGGAGCATGTACTTGAGGACAGACAAGGCGGCTCCCCGGACAATGGGGTACAGCAGCTTGGAGAAGACCTGGAAGAGAATCCCCAGTCAGGAATCCCCTCAGCCTGGGCCATCGCATCTGAGGGCAGCCACAGGCCTGAGATGGGGCTCAGCCCCAGTCAGAAACACGCTGGAGTTGAAGCAGTGGACCCATGCATGAGCAAGAACACAGGTGGACGGACAGATGGACAAAGGACAGCAAGATGGGTAGCTATCTGATGGAGGAATGGATACATGGAAAGACCAAATGTGACAGAGGTGGACATTCTTGAATGAGCAGTCTGAGGGGCATGAGTGAGGGGGAACCTGAGGCCCAGAGAGGGACAGCAAATTGGGCCAGGTCACACAGCAGGCCCTGGTGCTCTGCTTCCCAGACCTGCACTGGCCCTGACAAGGGGCTGGTGGAAAAGGCCATAAGCCTGGGCAAGGACGGGAACCCACCAACCTTCTCAATTTTGGCGAGCGAAACCTCGATCAAGATGCTGAACTTCTTAACAGCGGCCAGGCCCTTCAGCAGTGCAATGATCCACTTGTCAATGTTCTTCCCCAGGGGCCAGGACACCCAGTCGATCATCCTGGTGAGGGGAGTGACAGTGACACAGGGATGAGGGAGCCCAAATGCCTGGCAGCCTAAGGACTAGTCCAACAATGACTCACACCTGCACAGGACAGCCATGGGGTCTGCAGGGTGAACAAGGCACCTCTGGGAGGTGCAAAGGGGCCCAGCACAGACACCTGGCAGAAACCCAGGCAGGCGCACAACCCACCAGGCAGGAGGCCAGGCCGTCTCAGAACCCCACACCTCACCCCACCCCAAGGGCCTGCAGTGAAGCCAAATGGAGACTCCGGCTGCTTTGGTCTGGTCCCCGGGGCCTCATGGCAGGAGAAGCACTGTCCCTTGGCTGGAAACTCTGGCTCCAGCAAGCCATAGCTGTGTGGCCTGGAGCCAGTCACTTCCCCTTTCTGAGCCTCAGTTTCCTCCTCTGTAAAATGGGGACAATACCTACCTCACAGGGTGTTGTACGGATTAAAAGAGATAAGAATACTAGCTAACACTGATTAATATTCATTTGGCACCAGGCACTACCATATCTTCTTTACACATAACTCATCCAATCTCCACAACATAATGCCCGTGTGGGTTGAGCATGAAGCTGCTATGTAGTAGGACTCAGGAAAACGTTACTGTTATCATTAGTTTTATACTCAACAGCTATAACAATAGCTGACATATCTGGCACTGATCTAGACACTTTATATTATTATCTCATCTAATTTAATCCTCACCACAACCCCATCAGATGGATCTATTATACTCCATTTGATAGACGAGGAAACTGAAGCATATAGAGGCTGAATAATTTGCCTAAAGGCACACAGGCCTTTGAAGAAGTGGTAGAGCTAGGATTTGAACTCAGGCAGCTTCCCTCTAGAGCTCAGCTGCTACAAACAAGGAAACCAGGAGGGCGCTATGGAGGTGGAGCTGACACAGCTACAGAAAGGATGGCAGGGGAAGCATGCCAGGTGAATGGAGTCTGCATGGCACAGGCCTGCAGGCAGGAGGGTAGATGGCAGAGTCCAGGGTCGCTAGACAGGCAGGTGTGGCTAGGCCACAGGTGCAATGATGTTCAAATGAAGTGGGAGTGTGTAAGAGCTTTGTGAGCTGGAAAACCCCAAACTCTGTTCATTATATTTGACAGGCTCAGAAAGCACTTCATAGTCCTTCTGCCTTCTTACACAACCCCATGGAACCCTGACAACTTCTTCACCACCACCCACCTCCCCTTTCATAGTGGGGGAAACTGAGGCTCTCACTGGCCTGTCCAGGGTCACATAGCCTAACAGCATCCCTAGGGCAGGCTCTCCGGGTCCCCCACATCCAGTTCAGGGCCAGGCACAAAGAAGGGCTCAGGGAAGGATTAATGAGTGAACAAGCATGAGGCTCTGGGACCCTAACTCTACATCTCCCCACCAGTGGAGGGAGTTTCTGGGACAAATAAAGTGGGCGCCCCAGCCCTGACCACCACTTGGCCCTCAGCACCCCACCTGCTGATAGCAGTCAGCATCTGGGAGTCCGTCACACTGTCATCATTGCTGAGATTCCGGACGACGCCATCCATGAGCTCCAGTGGGAGATGCTGGACCACGCTGGCCAGGGCACTAGACGGCGGCTCCTCCTCTGGAACAGGGGGCTGCACTGAGCCCTGCAGGGCAGGTGGGCATCGCCCCTCACCCCATCATGCTGCTGAGGAATTAGGCTGGGCCTCTGCCAAGAGCACACAGGGGGCCACCTCCTTGCCTCCTACAGCCTCAAAGCCTCTGATTCCATGTCAACTCATTCACTCAACAAACCTTCACTGGAACTGCTTTGGGCCCAGCCCTGTGCTGGGCACAGAGGTGAAGCACTGATCCCCAAATGTAGGTGGACGGGCCAGGCCTCTAGGGGGGTAACATGGGAGCTGGCCCCAACAGGCAGAGGTGGCTCTGCGGACCTGGGGGAAGGGGTAGGGGTGCTCCAGGTGGAACCACATGGACAGAGAGGCCTAGAGGTGAGAGAGTGCAGTGAGTTATCAAATTTGTTGTCAAATTGTATAAGGACCCAAGTCCTTGTACACATGGCCTTGGTTCTTCCTTACCCCTTGTACAGTCCTATAAGCAGGGAAGGAGAGAGCCTATCTCAGTCATTTACACTGTAGTCTAAGCTTCTCAGTTGTCAATGGGGGGGGGCAAGATTTTAGATTTCAGAGTTGACACTTGCAGGCTGCGTCATGTCTCTAGAACCTGCTCCAGCTGCTACCCAGCTCTCAAGACTTGGCTCACATGTCACTACTTCTATGTAACCTGCCTGACCCAAGGGGGCATGACTATATCCTGTTGTCTCCTTCGATCCCCTGTTCCTCCCTCCGGCCGGATGGATCCGTGCCCTTCTCCCACACCAGGCAATCTGCTCCTCTCTGGGTCTCAGCACCCAGCACGGGGGAGGAGCCCCGGCAGGTGCTCAGGGTGGATTTGCTAAGGGAAGGAGCATCGTATTACCCATTTGGCCCTTGGATACACGTGCCACACCACCACGTGGGCACACACTGGCAGAAGAACCCGCCCGGCCAGCCACCTGCCCTGGCACCCGCCCCCGGCCTGCGCGCGGCACGAAGCCCGCCCGCACACGCACCTGTGCAGGAGATGACGGCGAACAGCTCCTTGAGGCAGGGCAGGATGGCTGCGGGTTGCGCGCGCCACAGCTGGGCCAGGAGCCCGCTCACCTGCTGGGCCTGCTCCAGGAACTCCACCGCGCCCTCCTCGCCCTCCGCCGGGCAGCGGAAGCGGCCGAGGCACCGCACTAGCTGCTGGCAGAAGAGCAGGCGGTGCGGGCCCTCGGGCACGCAGCGCGGGTGCCGCGCCAGCAGCCGCGCCACCTGCGCGCAAGACGCGGGCCCGGGGCGCTCGCACACGGCACGGAGCACCTCGCGCCGCAGCAGCGCGAACACCTCGTCGGCCGCGGGGCCCTCGGGCAACAGCTGCAGTCCCAGCTGCACGCAGGCGAGCGCGCGGGCGCCCGGCGGGCCGGCGCCACCCTGCAGCAGGCGCAGCACGCGGCGCGCGCTGAAGAACTCGGCGAAGACGTCGGGGTGGTGGCGGCCGGCCACGTGCAGCAGCTGGCAGCCCACGCGGCGCGGCAGCTCGTCGGTGCCACCCACATAGAGGCGCGCGCCCAGCGCCAGCAGCGCCAGGCACTGCTCACGCTCCAGCGGCTGCCGCGCAGCCTCCAGCACGCGCCGCACGAGCCCTTGCTTCACGCTCGCTGGGTACGACGACGTCACCACCGCCTCCAGGATCTTGTCCATGGCGGCCGGGCTGCGGGAGACAGGGAGTGGGGTCACACTCTTCCCAACAACTTATGGGCTAAAGGGCCACAGTCCAATTCACCTTGTGGCCCCGTGGACCAAGGTTGAATCACTGGGTGAGCGATTCAACCTTTCAGGACCTCAGTTTCCTCATCTGTGAAATGGGGCAATGATACCCACTTCCCTGGTATCATAATAAAGTAAAGCACAAGACCTGTCACATAAAAAGCCCCAGTGAGTTTCCGCTACTGCTCCTGGGCCCCTTTACCTAATTGGCACAAAGGCAACTTAGCCTGTCCCCCACCCCTCTGTCCCAGGCCTGGGTGACCTCTCCTGGGGCAGGTAAGAGCTGGATCTAGAAGCTGCTGTCCCAAGTCTTTGCCAAGTCTGGTCCTGTGGGGAAAGGGAGGGAGGGCTCAGAGCCCCAAGGGAAGACGGAGTCTCTGGGATCCCATGTACCCCTTTCTCTCCCCCACTCATCTCCTCGCCTTTTCCCCGGTGAGCTACACCTTTCCAAGCCTCCACTTTTGCCAGAAACATCCCACCTCCTGAGACCCCACCACCACCACCACCACCACCACCACCACCCACGCACACTCCTATTTTCCTTAAAGCCCACCTTCAGCACCCTGTCCTTGATGAGAACATCCCTGGTCCTCCAGGCACGAATCCATCCCCCCACCCTTAATTCCCACAGCCACCTGAAGCCTCTTCCTCCACTGCAGCAAGGACCACAGTGCTGGCACTGTGTGGGTCCAAATCCCTCCCCACGCCTGAAGCACGGCATCTCATCACTGCTGTCCGGCCCTGCCTACCTGCCCCCACTTCCACGCAGGCAGCCTGAGCTTGGCTGTCATCATGGTCAACAAAACCCAGTCAGTCATAACTTGGACACATTCACACAAAAGGGTTTTAGAGGCCTCGGCTTCACCTGACCCCATCAGAGGTCAGGGAATGGAAGCAGGACAAGATCTGCTGTCCCTGCTCCATCAATGGGGAAGCCGAGGCTCAGAGAGGGAGAGGGACATGCCCTTGGCAGAGCGTGGATTAGAACTTGCACTCAGCCTCCCGGAAGGTGGGGCAGAGGAGGGCGGAGCAGCAGGCCGCCAAGCATTCCTCACAGGAGGTTGGGTCACCCCTCTAGGTCCCAGGTGAGCAGCTGGTCTGTGGACGCTGGCTCTAACCCCAGAGACAGCCTCCCACGCCGAGCACAGCAGCAAACAGCAGCGTGTCCTCGCTTTGAGGAGCCTGCATCAAAAGCCCAAGACCCAGGCTTTCTGTTTTGGAATCACCAGGTGACCTTGGGCAAGTCCCTGCCTGGCTCCTCAGCCCACTCACCTGGAAAATGGGGGCTGTTCTGGTTGACAAGGTGCAAAAGAGAGGAGGGCAGGGGCAGTTATGAGCCATTCTTGGGCCGAGTGTGCAAGGGTCTGGGCACTGAGGGGTGGAGGGAAGGAGACAAGGAGACACACACTCCTGATCTAGCTGATTCTACGTGGAATTTCATCCACCAGCCCTCACTGCCGACTTCACATTTCACATTTCCACCATCTCTCCCCTGAGTTCCAGCCCCACCCGGGACCAGCTCCTGGATGCTTCTTGCCTGGACTAGGACAGTGGCCGCCTAATTGATCTCTTCATTCCCTCCCTCAAGCCATCCTCTGAATCTGTGTCCTGAATCTTTGGATCTAGCCCAGCTATTGTCCCCTGCAGACACCATGGCTATGGAGGTAGATGCTGCTTCACCTCTCTGAGGCTTTGAAATAAAAAACCTACCCACTTCCTGTCCTTTCCCAGCTGGGGCTGCAGCTCCTCCCCAAGCCTTTGGATTACACCCCTCACGCTGCTGGCATCACAGCCTGGGAGTCCCAGCAACACCTGGCACACTCTAGGGTACACAGTAGCACATGGGAAAACCACTGTCCTTCCCTTGCAAAGCCCACAAATCCTTTTATCTGTCTGATTCTTAGGGGCTCTGTCCAGCACATAGTAGGTCTTCCACAGACATTTACTGAATGACCGAATCCCTGAACTGGCCTCAGTATTTATCAAGGCCCTCCCCTGGGTCAGGCATCCAGGCCATGGAGACGCGCCTTGCCCTTGAGCTACCTCTGAACTAAGCGACCCTCTTCCAGGCCTTCCAGTGGGCACAGGATGGGGCTAGGTCAGAAGCAGATATTCATTTGGGACTTTCTGAGTTTAATCTACCTTGGTCCTAATCAACCCGCTTCAGATCTTAAGTAGTGACCCAGCCACTGCTCTGCCTCCCCACACGGAAGCCCCCACCAGCTAGTGTGTGTGTGTGTGCGTGTATGCGCGGGCGCTACAACTCTCTAATGCTCTGCTCCATCCCAACACCATGGCCCCAGGTCACTCTTCATCATCCCTCCCTGGTCTCTCCAGCCACCCAGCAAACACTGTCAGATCAACCTCATTCCACACTGAGCTCCATCCTGCCAGGCCGCTGCTCAGAACTCTCAAGGGCCCCCAGTCCTTTCAGGATAATGTCCAAACTCCTGAGGGTGGCACTCAAGCCCTTCCTGTGATCCTAAGCTGAGGTGGGGAAGCGGTGGAGATGAACTTCCATTGAAAAATGCTGTTCAGGGGGACGGATGTGGCTCAAATGGTTGGGTGTCCGTCTCCCATATGGAGGGACCCGGGTTCGATCTCCAGAACCTCCCAGTAAAAAAAAAAAGAAAAAAAGAAAGAAAAATGCTGTTCAGTGGAGAGGCTATAGGAATTTGGGCACTGGCCTTTTTCCTGATCTCCACTCTGAGGTGATGCCCTCTCTGCTGGGAAGGGGCGTGTCCCTCTTCTCTCCTGACAACTTCTGACTCATCCACCCATGCCCAGCTCAAAGGCCCCCTCCTCTGGGAGGCCTTTCCTTATCGCCCTGCAATGTGAGTCTCTGAGCTCTGGCCTTCCACACCCCTCTTAGCCGCTCTCATCCCTCTGCAGTGTAACTGGATTCCATGTCTGTCTCCCCCACCAGCTGGGATGTCCCTGGGCAGGAAGTAAGTCAAGTCCCCTCTCTGTACCCACTGCCCAGCAGTGTCCATGAAGGCGTGCCAAGTGACTGGGGAGAGACATGTGACAACAAGATGAGGTAAAACCAGGGATGTGACCAGAAAAGTACCTTCCAGGGACGGGCCTACACCTTGGTCCAGCCACTGCCCTCTCCTCTGCCCAGGCCTTGTCAACAGGCTCTGTCCTGCATATCCAGAACCCAGAGAATCTTAAACATCAGCCAAGAAATCCCCTACAGCAGTCACTGGACTGGACTGAATGAGGCGTCACCATTCTAGAAATGACTCAAACAGCCAAAGCTGAAGAAAAAGAAAAAAAATTATTCCTGGTTAACCTTCAGATCAAAAGCTCACAGAATCTCATAGGGCAGGTGGAGGAGCTTCAAGGAGGTCCCACTCAGAATCCCCCTACCCCAGGGCAGAGCAGCCCCCCAAGCCCCTACTCAGCACCTAAGAGTTGATGAGCTCATTCCCACTCTTCTCTGACCCTCACAGCAGCTGGGACAGACCTCCCTCCTTTGGCTCTCTGAGTGCCAGAACTGTCAGGGGTGAGAGTGGGGGTGCCTCCCCACACCTGGAAGAGCCCCCCATCCTGCCCCCAGGTCTCTGGGCAGCAGTACATCTCTGTATTTTTAATGAACTCCTACCCAAGGCAGCCCTGGGAAGGAGCTCCTCACTCTACTGCTTGGGGGCGGGGGCCCTGTTGGGGTCACCAAACTGTCTCCTGGAAAGAAAAGGGTTTTACTGGTAAAAATCAGCTGCTCTTTTACTGATGGGGAAGGGATGGGAGAGGTGGGAGGAGAGCGGGAACATCTATTCCCTCTTCAGAAACCCACCGTCCTCACCCCTCCCGGCTGGGGGCCACTCCTCACATCTCCCCCGCCCCCACGCTTTCTGGAAGCGCAGGCACCAGGCTTACATGTCAGGGTCTCCAGTTTGCAAGGGCCGTTGTGGGGAGAGTACCCAGGGGCCGATGATGCTTAGAATGATGGAAGACCATTCCGGGCCGTGGCAGCCTCTGGGGCTCCCAGTCAGCGCCCCAGCTTGACCCCTCCTCTCCCGTCAGGTATACCAGTGCCCCCACGCCCCAGCCCCGAGGAGGGTGCCCTCAACCCTGGGAGGAAGGGAGGGGCGGGATCACCTCGGTACACATTTGATGGGAGAGAAGGTTGAGGCCCAGAGATGGGCAGCTACTAGTCCAAGGTCACACAGCGAGGCCCGATATGCACCCAGGCATCTCGCCTCCCAGCCCCGGGTTCTCAGGGCCCTGCGCGTGTGTCCGGGGCTCTAGAACCGCCAGGGTGCGGACAGCCCCCATCCCGCACACACGCCCGCCGGCCCCCTTACCTCCCGGACCCCAGTGGCCCCTGCCTCAGAGCCGGCTCCTGGGCGGGGTGCTCAGGCCGGGCTGGGCTAGGCCGGGCCGGGCTAGGTCAGGGCGGGTCCTCTGCTCCCCCCCGGGTGGGGACGCCCGCCAGGTCCCAGACGGCAGGGATGCTGCTTCCAATACAAAGTCCAGCCTCTCCACCCGGATCTGCACAAGCCTGTGCCTAGAGAGACCGACTCTGCGGCGCGGCCGCCGGGCTGCGGGACGCGGCCGGGGGAGGGGCGAGGTGCGGGAAATGGGGCGGAGCCGGCGCGGGGGCCACTCCGCGAACCGCCACTCTGGCCGCGGCCCCTTTAAGGCTAGCCGGCCCGAGCGCGGGCGGGGGCGAGGCGGGGAGCGAGGCGCCTCGCCGCGAGGCTTCCTGGGAGGTGGAGTTCGCGCTCGGCGCGCCGGGCCACAAAGGACTCCGGGAGAACTAACAATCCCGGGATGCAACGCGCGGGCCCCGGGCCACCACGCCCCTGGGCTGGGCTCCGGCCCTCCGCCCCCCCTGAGAAAGCTGCGCTGGCCACCCGCGGAGGGGAGGCTGCAGAACGAGGGCAGGAGGTGGGTGCAGCGCGGCACGGGGCGCGGGGCAGGGGAGCAGCCGGTGGAGGGACGCGGGCCCTCCTGGGCACCTGTCCTACCATAAAATGTCTTCTACCCAGCCTCGCCGTTCTCATCTGTGAAACGGGGATGGCAGCACCTGTGGCTGCGGGGGAAGGGGCACCGGTTGCGGAGAGGGGACCCGTAGGGGGCGGGGCCAGACGGGAGGGGTGTGGCTGGTGGGAGGAGCCAGAGTCGGTGGTGATGGTGGGAAAAGCCCGGATGAGGGTCGGGACTGGGGAGGGGGGAGTCTTTGGTAGGTGGGACACGGAGGGGCGGAGTCTCGAGGTAAGAAGGGGTCACCTGTCAGAGCGGAGAAGGGGGTTGCTCCAGGGCTGGGGAGTGGATGCCAAGGAGGCCGACGAAGCAAGCCTGGGTTACATTGGGTGGGGTGGGCCGAAAAGAATGAGACTTAAAGATGGAAGGGACCCCTCCCTGCTCTGGAGAACTCAGAGGAGATGCTGTTTGTGAAAGGCAGTGCCCGAGTGGGCGAGGGCCTGTGGATGCGCAGAACGCCTTCCTTTCCTTGGGATCAGAAAAAAACAGCACGTCCCTTGAGCTCATTGCGTCACACACACACACGATCTCATTCAACCCTCACACCCTGTAAAGGCGTCACCATATCTATTTACAGGTGAAGGAACATGAGACTCAGAGAAGTGAAGAGGCTTGCCCAAAACCCCGCAGGACCTCTTGCTCCAAAGATCCTGCTTTTTCCCCTGCACTGCAGGGTGGCAGGGAAGTTTTGATGTCCTGAGCTCAGTGTGCAAGCCAGGCAGGGCCCTTTGCAGATTGTGTGAGGGAGCCCATCTCCCTCCACCCCTCTGAATGCTGGCCTGCAATGCAACCCTCCCAGGGTTAGTATGAGGATGAAATGAGGAGAAAGATGTGAAAATCCTTTCTTTTCAAATTATAACGTTGTGAGAAGCAGGAAGACCAAAAGGAAGGGAACTGTGGATGTGAGATGCTTGTGCCTGTAGAAGACTGCAAGATGAAGTGTGAGAATGAGCTGAAAGGGTGAAGGAAAATTTTAGAGGATGGGAGGTGGTGGTGGTGGTTGTTGGGAGTCAGCCACCAGGTGAGAGAATACTTTGCTGTGCAAGTGTGGAAGCCAGATGGATTCCCTCCTCCAGGAGCCTGTTCCCTTCCCATCCCCTGCTGGGCTGCCTCCTAGGGTCCGTGTGCATCTCCTGAGCTTAGGGGTTCCCTTTTCCCTTTACCATGTGGTTTGGGTTTTTTGGAAATATGGTCTGGACAAGACAAGGCTAGAGATAGAGCTGCTGTGTGTAGGGAGTCAGGCAGGGGAGGGTAAAGGCAGTTCCCCACATAATCTTTGGCTGTGGTCCAGAGAGTCCTTATCTTGATGACCTAACTAATGAAGGCAGGTGAGTCTCCTCCAGCTTGCTGGAAGACAATACTCATACTACCCAACATTAACCAACAGGGGGACCTGGCACCCATCTCCTTAAGTTAGTGGGCCATGGGAAGGAATGAGAACAAAATTCTCTGGAGATGCAGAGGAGGAAGAGATGAATTCCAACTGGGGAGGCTGGCAGATAAATGGGATTTTTCTTCACACTCCAGGCGGAGGCGATGGCTGGCATCAAATCACAGAGGAAGGAGAGGGCCTTTCTTGATTGGTCTGTAAAGTAGGGATAATAATAGTATCTACTTCAGCTATGAGATTAACGCGTGTACCGGCGCCTAGCACAGCAGTAACTGCATGACTAATGTTAGCTATTATTATTACTGTTGTTGTTGTTTTTGTTAGGATCGTCATCCTCTGCCAAGAAATTGGCCCAGGGCTACACCACTAGTTAGTTTCTGATTCAAACCCAGGCTCGGGTAATGCCAAAGCCGATGCATTTTCTTCTGTTCCCAAAGCCCCTCCCGTTCCTTCTACCAACCTCAGCATTTCCGAGGCCCAGAAGTGGCCCTTCTTTGTGAACATTCTCAGTGAGCCATGATGGGAGTTTCTTTTCTACTGCAGTAGCAGAAACTCTGGATGCAGGAGGAGGCAGGAAGGACAGGGTGTGACCCGCCATCTTCTTCTAGCCTGGGTCCCAGCACAGGGGACAGACAGGCCCAGCATTGTGGCTTCTGTGGGTTCTGTCTTGAGAGAACACCCAGGTTTAAATTCTAACGCCACTGCCAACTCTAGGTCATTTTAGCTTAGGCCTGGTTCCCTTCCTCGCCTCCAAAATGCACCATTGCCTTGGGAGAATAATTAATGAGATTCTAATGCTGCTTCTTAGTAGAAATAACAAATCTTCCATTTATTGATCGGTCACTTGGGGTCAGGCACTCTGACTGGAACTTTCTATTTATGCTCCTTTGAGACAACTGTTCTTTTCTTTCCCTTCCTTCAAAATAAAAATATTTTGAAATTTTTCAA
>JAQZBX010076744.1:0-14386 GCA_029593785.1 Cabassous unicinctus | reverse complement strand
ATGTTCATTGTGGCCTTATTCACAATTGCAAAAAGTTGTAAGCATACCAAGTGTCCATCAACAGATGATTGGATAAACAAAATGTGGTCTATGCCTACAATGGAATATTACTCAGCTGTAAGAAAGAATGAAGTATTGATACATGTGACAATATGGATGAATCTTGAAGACCTTATTGGGTTAAATAAGTCAGTCACTAAGGGGCAAAGAGTAAATGATCTCACTGATATGAATTAATGATACTGAACAGACTCACGGTGATAAAGGCTGAAAGACAGAATACCAGGGGATAAAGAGTAAGTAGAGAGTGGTGAGTTGCAGCTCAATCTGGGCAAATATATGATAAGGTGGATGGGAAGGTTTTGCAGTAGATGGGATTGAAAGTGGTGTAGCAATATGAATGGGGTTGACAAACCTGGAATGTGGATATAAATGAGGTTTGGGGGAATGGGCTAAGCGTAGAGCTGACTGGAGGACTGAAGGAAGGAGCAATGAACTCTGGAGAGGTTGAGGACTGAGGTTGCAAATACAATTGTGGGGGTGCTCTTTTGGTATCTATGCAGAGGAGGGTCACTGCTGCACTGTTTCAGGGGTGGGGTATGTGTGGGAAAGTGTACACCTGGGGCATGCCTCTATGGAATATGGATGTGTTCCTGTGACCATAAAGTGTTACCTCAAAGTGTGGAGATGCACACAAGCATAAAATTATTAACCTCCCATTCTAGAGAATCCTGCTATATTCTATAATATAGTGACAAGAATCACTAGAATACATAGGCAGTGGCTAATACCAATATGCCAAACCCTCAATATTAATGCTTGTACTTTAGAACTTTATTCTTGCAAAATTGAAACTTAGCCTAATAATATCTATTGCCCAATATTTACCTCCTGAAAATCTCCTTGTTACTCAAATACAGCCTCCCTCTAAGCCAAACTCAGCACATAATCTCACTATCTTCCCCCTGGCATGGGACATGACCCCCAGGGATAAGGCACCCTGGCACTGATGGATTATTACTGAGCACCATCCAGTGATTCATTTTGAAAATGGTCATGACCAAATAAGGAAAAATTAAATACAAAAGAGTTTTTACAGATAAGAGATTTCACAGCGATTCAGAAAGACATTCCAGAGGTTACGCTCATGCATGTCTCTGTCGGATATCACTAATTGCCACAGTAAACAAAGCTTCACACAGGGATGCTCCCATGGGCTCTAGAGGCATCCTGACATTATAGGTAAGGAAAACAACCCTATGAAATCAGCACTCAATTGGTGGGTCTTTCCTTGGAAAATATGATAACCTCTTTCTCCACTGTAACAGTTAAGCTCATTTATTATTTCCCTACACAAGATTCTATTACCCATTTTTTTTTAGCCTATAATTAGCAATTAAATATATGTCCCAGAGACTTAAGTATTTGGTCTGTTCATATGCTGGTTGATCCCTGAATCTCAGCAGAGTTGCAGCCAACACTTACTCTCCAATTCATTGGATTCACACAGGAAAACTAACAAAATGAAGATAATGGAAAACCCCAATCCCCAAACCAAAAAGTATCTAAAACTGCAATCAAAAACATTTCCTGTAAACTTATCTTCCGGACTCTAGCTCTCTGAGTCTGCTTGATTTTCTTAATTCATATCAGAGAGATCATGTAATATTTGTCCTTCAATATCTGGCTTGCTTCACTCAACATAAGGTCCTCAGGATAGAAAGGGAGAATAAGGTTGTAAGCCAATGCCCAAATGGGCAAAATCTATGATAAGGTGGAAGTGAGTAGTTCTGCAGTGAAGGGATATGACAGGAGTGTAATGGTATTATTGGGTTGCATGGTACAAGTTTGACAGGGGAGTAAGGTGGAGAGGGTGGGTTGTATGGTCCATGGAACTGGGAGAATGGTTGGCGGAGCAGGCAGGTGAACATTGAGGATTGATGGGTATGTGGTTAAAACTACAATGTTGGGAAAGCTCTTTTGCCAATATGACAAGGAAGTGTAACTGGCAAAGGGTGTTGGTTGGGGGTCATTCAGGAGAGGGTGCATCTGGGACAGTATTCTAGAGAATGTGCAAGTGACTATTTTGTCATAGTATGTTGTATCAGTGGGTGTAGATGCACACAATGAGTGGGAAGGAGTTGGACTCCCATCATGGGTAGGTCCGATATGTTCTCAAGCGGAGGGGTGGGTGTCTCTCAAGAACATGGGCAGTTTCTAATAAGGGAGGAAAGATTAGTGTGTCAAGCCCTCAGTGTTGCTTCAGGTAACTATGAATCTTGTCCTTCCAGGAATGAAGCCTGGTGGTCACTGTAGTAGTGACCTGCATGAGGTAGGAAGGGAGAGAATAGATGGAAAAGGGGGTATTTAGAGGGCAATGGAAGTGTTCTGTATGATCTTGCAATGCTAGATACAGTCCAAGTTAAATTTCAGCAAAAATTTATAAAAGTGTATGGTCTAAAATGTAAACCATAGTGTAAACCACTGGCCATGGTTAGTAGTTATGTTTTAATTTTTGTAAATCAGTTATAACAAATGTACCATCCACACATAAAAAGATTATTAATATGGGAAGGGGGTAAAGGGAAAGGATGTTGGGTATACGGGAGTCCCGTATATACTTTATGTGACTTCATTGTAACCTAAAACTTCTTTGAAGAGAAAACAAAAAGAAGTAAGACACTGGGGAAGAAATGTAAGAAAATGCACTGTGCATACAGGACAACAGATATTACAATGATGAAAGGCAAAACACCAAAGACAAACTTTTTAAAATATTTTTCATTATTTTTAATATAACAATTTTTGTTATTTTTATATAGTTTTAGTTTTGCTAAATTATTATGTATTTTATTTCTTATGTTTAAAGCTATCATTATTATTCATTTTCCTATTAATTGTATTTGGTAATATTCCTAGTTCATTTTGTAAGAAGTTTTGGACCTCAAAAGGGTTAAAACTGTGGCAGGGGAGGATCATTGTTGTTGGGTGTCAGTGATGGGGAAAACATGGGAGGATGTTCATCTGGGCATACATATAAAGTATATAAATGTGTTCAAATGTTTACGGTGCATTGTCACAGTGGGAAGAGATTCACACAATTACCAAAAGAGTATTCAATCTTCATCCTGTGGAACTCTGCCACATTCTCTAATGGAACAGCAACATTCTCACAAGTACAGGGGCAATGACTAGTGAAGAAGGATGTTCCATTAATGGGCCCTTGATATTGATGACTATGCTTATGAGCCTTTGCTCTTGAAATTGCAATTTAGCCTAGTGTTGTAGGCTATCTAAAAGTTACCTCCTGAAAGCCTCCATTTTGCTCAAATGTGGCCTCTCTCTAAGCCAAACTCAGCAAGTGAGGGACATGACTGCCAGGGATGAGCCACTCTGGCACTGAAGGATTACTACCAAGCACCAGCTGGTGATACAACTGGAATAAGACCTTGAATAAAAGGGTGAAAATGTAAAGATAAATGAGTATATATGGCTAAGAGACTTCAAAGTGAGTCAAGAGGTCATCAGAGAGATAATCTTATGCATGTCTCAGCGGGATCTCATAGATGGCTAAAGTAAATACTACTCCAAATAGTGGGGCTCCTGAAGTGTCAAGAGACACACAGGTCCTACAGCCATGGCAGAGAACTTCAGAGATTGGTGCCTTGCCAGTGGGCCCTAGTTTGGAGTTTGTGCTCCCTAGTGTAGCAGAGTTGGACTCAGATGTGACTTCTCTACACATGTCTCTTCTGTCACTTCTATGAACCTATCTATAGTTGGTCCTGGAGTTGGTAGGTGTACACCCAAGAGTCTTGAATATTTAGGCTGTCCATGTGCCAGCTGGGCCCTGAGCCTCAGCAGAGTTGCAACACCTACTCTGTAGTTGATTGGACTCAGTCAGGACAACTAACAAGGAGGTGAGGATGGACAAGCACCATACCAAGGAATCAAGAGAGTCAACAACTGTAAGAAAGACATTCTCATCCATCAGCCATATGAGATGGGAAGCCCCTCTCAATAGAGGTGGATTGGCCTTCACCATCCCAGAATCCTCAAGATTGTGGAATAAAATATGGACTAGATTGGACTTACTGATATTCTACTACAGACTTATTGTGGTTTAGCAATGGAACAAATTATATCATTGATGTGGAGACAGTGACCTCTGGAGGTGCTGAAGGCAGGAAGAGGGAAAAAGAGGTGTAATATGGGGCCACTTTCAGGACTTGGAAAAGTCCTGAATGACATTGTTATGACAGATACAGACCATTATATATCCTGCCATAACCTTCAGAATTGAGTGGGAGAGAGTGTAAACTACAACGTAAATTATAATCCATCATTAGTGCCAATGCTCCAAAATCTGTTCATTAATTGCAAGGAATGTACCACTCTAATGAAAGAATTTGTTAATGTGGGGATAAATGGGAGATGTGGGGAGTGGAGTATATGGGAATCCCTTATTTTTTTAATGTAACATTTTATTTGATCTAAGTATCTTTTAGAAAAAATATAAAATATTAGAAAATTATAATAAAAAACATAAGAGAAAGAAAGAAAAAAAAACATTTCCTTCCATCTGGCCCATGAAGTCTAACCTCCTTCTCAATATGAAGCAGAACATGCATCACCATCCCAAAATCCTCAAGTTTGAGGAATGGCCAAAATAAGGGAGAAATGTAATTCCAGATAGAACATAGAAACCCTTATCAAAGCTTCCTCAATATCTACATAATCCCAAAGCCATTGCCTGCCTAACCATAATAGTTAAATAAGTAATATCTCAAGGACTATATATTTGCTGAATTGCTACTTGTAATACCTATATTTTACATGTAAATAAACCTAATTATCATGGATAGCAATTTGTTCATGATTTAAGAGCCATTAACAAATGAGTCATATATCACATTTCATTTCTTTCCAACCCTGTTATCCCAGGATCCTCCAAGTCTAAATGGTTTTATATCCATGTCCTGCTTTTTCAGATTTCCTGTAGAACCAGTGAGTCATCATCTATTTCCATTCAAGTGTACTAATCAGCAATACACTAGGATAGTTAAGCCTCAAGGCTTTACAGAGGCACCTTCATACTTCTCTCAAGTGTTACATCAGGACTTGAGCATCCTACAATTTTCTAATTGCTTGAAAATATTTGGACAAGTTATTTTTCTGTTCCTCTGCTAAAGAAAGCTCCTTAAGACTAATCTATTTGCTCCAAGAGTTAGCTCAAAGGGGGCATAAAATCTCTAAGGGAAAATTACAACTTACTCAAAAGATAGTCCACTACTAGGGTGATGATTTAAATACTGGAGAATTTCACCTGTCACCCAAAAGAAAAATACTGACCCACAATTCCCTAAGCCCATGACAAAAAGAAAATTAAAGGGATGCCTTGGACTGGCCAGTTATTGCAGATCCCGAGTTCCAATTTTTTCTTTATTGGCATCACCTCTTTATAAATTAAATAAAGCCAGTTCACATGAACATTTACCTTGAGAGGACTTTCACCACAAGACACTTAAACAAATTGAAATGGCATAATTAGGTCCTTTCACCTTGGGGCAACCAAATTATTCAGAGCCAATTATTCTATTCATTCATGAAAAAAAATGGGAAGGTTCTTGGTTAACACAATAACATGGGAGAAAACCAAGAACTATTGCCTATTTGAGCTTGAAATTAGATGCTGTGGCTGGAGCTTACCCAGTCAGTTTAAAAACAGTAGCAGTAGATGCAAAATAGTTGAATTATCTGTAGAAGTAACAATAGGCAATGATTTGTATTTATAAATCCCTTAGGCTGCCCACAGCTTCTCAAACTCTGAATTTACTCAGTAGCTATTCTCTAGCCAATTGACTTCCTATTAAATCTATTTACGATCATCATCCAATTTTATTCTAAAAGGATGCAATGACCTTAAACCTGCTACCTTAATGCCTTTGCTTGAAAAAGATCCTCATAACTATGATCTAACTATATTTCAATTAATGACTCTCCATCCTGACATACAAGAAATACCATGGCATAGCCCTGACCTTATTTCGTTATTGAAGGATCCTACCTCTGAAGAATTAAGAGAAAATTTCATGTTGTATATATAGTCACAAACTAATTTGAAATGATTGAATAAGGTAACAACAAGCAGAACTATACATTCTTACTAGAGCTTTTATGTAGTCATCTCAAGAAACAGTTAACATTTATACAGACAGCCATTATGCTTTTGAAGTTGCTCATGATTTTGGAATGCTTCAGAAACAGAAGGGGCTTCCATACCTCAAATGAATCTGTTATTAAGAACAGACAGCTACTCAGTGACTTACTACCATCTTACTTCCTCATTCTGTCCTTATTACTAAAATTGAAGATCATACCAAGAAAAACAATATCAGACTACCAAGGAAATGCTCTAGCATATTTCCATTCCAAGACATTTGCAACCAAACCACCTTCAGGTGAACTTACTCAATTTTTTCTTTTGAATAGGTTAATCCCCAATTTTAATCAATATGCTCCAAGCATGTGAGGGTAAAACAAGAAAAGGTGCTTATAGCTGAAAAACAGACTTGTAGAGATGAAAGATGTGTTTTATTTCCAATAAAATAACTATATTTCCAATAAAAAGATAACCACTTTTTAAATAAAATATGTTCCTTCTAACTTTTGAGTAGAGTGATTTTAATATAACTCCTCAGTCATGGGGGAAGAAAAGAACTGCAAGTAAATATTCAACTGTTTTAAGTACATCCATTTTCAAGGTGGTATTATTGTAGAATTTCTAAAACTGTTTTATGTGTATTTTAGTATTATGTAAATGAGCAAATATGCACATATTGCTAAGATAGTTTCCAATATGGAGCAATAGAATACAGGAAAGCAGGGAAAAACCCAGAAATCATCAGTATGAACTCATGATATAAATATTACTACATAGATCTAGAATCAATGAAATTCCCTGAAGCAATGCTCAAATCTAGGCCCCATATTTTATTTTCTAAATATTCACTATGCTTTCTTCTTCTTGTTTTCACGGACTTTATTCCTGGAGAAAACTTATGCAGTCCTGCTCAAAATTGGCACAAAAACTTAAAACAAAAGTGTGATGGCTTATATTCCATTGAAGGAGATAGAGATCAACTGATAATTGAGTGACTCTGAGTGTGATTCCTATGTACTATTCTGGCCAAAAATGTTAATCTCATCTAATGATGAGGAAATAATAAAAAATCCAAAATGAGGAAACATATCCTCCAATAACTGTCCTATGTTCTTCAAAATTGCCAGTGCCTTGAAAAATAAAGAGAAACTGAAACAGACTAAACAGACTGTTTAGACTAACAGACTAAAAGAACACACCAACTAAGCATAATATTGAGCCTGGACTGTATGCTGCACTGGAAGTGGAGAATGATTTAAAAGCAATACTGATACAAATTTTTAAAAAAATGAAATATGGGTATAAAAATAACAGAAATAATTTTGTCAATATACTATTTCCCAATTGTGATCCTGACTTCTTTAAAGAATTAAAAATCAAGTAATCAAGTAAAGGTTATTTGAGAGATTTTTTTAAATAACCTTGAAACTTTTCTGTAAGTTTGTAATTATATCAAAATTTTAAAAAGTATGTTTGTGAAAAAATATCAATTATCAAGCATGTACACTATGCAATGATTTTAAATTATATTTTGTCATAATTAATATCAAGTCAACATGCTCATAATTTCATGTGAGTCCATGCCTTCTCAAGCATATGCATGTTCCTTCTTAGAGTAGTGGATGAGGCTTTCTTCTTAGACTTTCCGATTCCCTTGGGAACAGTATTAAAATAAATGAATATATTGAATAGACTGGCTGAAATTATGAGATTCTAGCATTGTGAGTCAAATATCTTCAATTCATGGAGCCTGAATAATGCTGCAGCATATCAATGTAGGAAAGGGTTTCCTCATAGGGAATTTCCAGGAACATGACCTATACAATATTCCTTGTTCCCAAACCTTTACCTTCACTTCATACTTAAATATTTTGTTTTAATCCCTGGAGGCCTGATAGATAAACTTTGGGTGATGAAACTCAAATAACAGATGTTATTTTGATCTCAGGGGGACTATACTTTAAGATTTAAGTATTCTGTTTGAAAGGGAAGAGCATTGAGCTTTGAAGTTTAAATGGTTAATTTTAAGTCATAGCCTAGAAACATAGGTGGTGTTAAATTGAGGAATTTTCTACATTTCATGGAGTATTTAAAAATATTTAGAGGGTCAATAAAAAATTAATAATAATATTTTTATTTTTTTAAATTTAATTTTATTATTACTTTGGCTTTGTTTTGGTGGAGGTTTTGAAGTGCAGACAGTTGCAACTGTGACAGGAAAGGATAACTGGTGTGGGGTGTCAGTGGTGGGGGACATGAGGGGAGGGGTGCACTGCATCATGCCTCTATGGAATATGAAAATGTTCAAGTGGTTGTGGACTATTGTCTTGTAGGGTGGAGACCCATAGCATAACCAAAAGAAGTTTGAATTCCCATCCTTGGGAGTAATGTAACATTCTCTACTTAAATGGCAAGAATGCTTAGAGTATATGGGCAGTGCCTATAGAAGGAGGACAGACTGTTATTCCAGGCCCTTAATGTTGATGGTTTTACTTATGAACCTTTTCTTTTGAAATTGAAACTTAGTCTAGTAATATATATTGCCTAAGAGTTACCTCCTGAAAGCCTCCTTTTTGCTTAAATGTGGCCTCTATAAGCCAAACTCAGCACATAAACTCACTACCTTCCCCCCATTGTGGGACGAGTCTTAGAGATGAGCCTCCTTGATACTGAGGGATTATTAACAAGTGCTAGCTAGTGATGCATTTGGAAGAAGACCTTGACCAAATGGGGGAAATATTAAATACAAAGAGTATTTAAGGCTACTTGATTTCAAAGTGAGTCGGGAGATCATTCCAGAGATTACATTTACACATGTTTAAGGCAGATCTCACTAACTGCCACAGTAAACAAAGCCTCAAACAGGGGTGCTACCATGGGCTCCAGAGACATCCTGACACTATAGGTAAGGAACAAACTCCACGAAGACAACACCCCATCAGTGGGTCTTATCTTGAAATATATGATAACCTATTTCCCCACTGTAACAAAGTTAGGCCCATTTATAGTATCCCTACACAATATTTTTCTAACATTTTTACTTGAACCTATAATTAGCACTAAAATTCTTAAATATTGGAGCCAGGGATTTAAGTCTTTGTTCATATACTGGTTGAGCCCTGAATCTCAGAAGAGTTGAAGCCAACCACTATTCTCTAGTTCATCAGACTTGCATAAGACAACTATCAAGATAATGATGACGATGTACAACCCAAATCACCAAAGGAATGAGTATGTACAACTTCAAGCAAAACATTTCCTTCCATCTAGTCCATAAGGGCTAAGCATCCTCTCAATATGAAGCAGAGCAGGTAATACCATCTCAAAATCTTCATGATTGAGGAATGAACAAAAATAATGGGGAATGCAACCATGGACCAAAGTAAACTTATTAATATTCTAGTAAGGAAGAACATGTAATATTGATATAAAGACAGTGGTCACCATGGGTTCTGAGGGGAGGGAGAGTTAAAATAGATGTAACATGGGACATTTTGGAGACACAAGAATTATTCTGAATGATTTTAGATATTAGATATTAGATATTTTGTCAAAACCTATAAAATTGTTTCGTTCAATATGTAACCCATAGTGTAAACTCTAGACCATGGTTAGTAACAATGCTTCAATATATTTTCATCAACTGTAACAAATGCATCACACTAATAAAGCTGTTAATTTGGGAGAGTGTGGGAGTGGGAAGGGGTGGGGTATATGAGTATCCCTATATTTCTGATGTAACATTTATGTAATCTGAAGCCTCTTTAAAATAAAGGAACAAAACACACAAGTAATTTGTATAATTAACACTTAAGATCTGTGCATCTTTCTGTAAGTTATATCTCAATTTAAAAAATTATTTTCAAAGTGAAAAAAAGTGGGTCAAGAAGAAGATTTGGTTTAACACTGATATTGCAGACATTGTCCCATGTGAGGAACTTCATTAACATGAATCAATGCTACCAGAACTGCATGCAGTATGACTAAGGCAGATAATTTCACAAAACCAAAGAACAACTATATTTATTTATGATATTCATTCTATAATTAACCTGATATTTTTTCAATCAATTCAACTAATTTTTTTCTAAATTATTGTAAACATTTTAAATGAATTACGTTGTTTTTTACTCACAATAACTACTTTAATTTTAATTCAAATTTTTACATTTTATTGATCTTGCACAGTAAAAGTCTGTATTATCTAAAATAAAACTGTATACTTGATTTTTATTCACATGAATTTATTTTCATATCTGATTCACTATTTGCCAATACTCAATTTGGTTAATATTCATGAAACAACATTTAATATTTAAAAAATAATAATAGATAATCATTGTACTACAATTCATATATGTGACTATAAAATTTGCTACATTACAATTCATGCCATTAACTCTCTATAGAAGAGAGATCAAGTTTTATTAATTAAAATATTTTGTTGGGAATATATAGTAGACAAATGGAATTTTTCTACTCTATATCCAGTAAACAAAATTATTTTGGAAGTATCAAAGAAAAAGTGTTTACCTAATATAGATGAAAAAAAAAAAAACACTTCTGAATTCATACACTACATATTTAAAAATTATTTCAGTTTCTTCACTTTACAGTGAGGGATTATAATATAAGCTTTATTTTATTTTTCATATTAGATAAATCCTGCTCTTTGCGTGGTTTCTCAAAGCATGGTGTGAATCTGAAACACCAAGCTGATTGAATAAGTGGACATTCTTGGACTACCCCAGGGACCCACTGAGTCAAAGTCTTTAAAATTATTTAACAGGAATCTTCATTTATAGTGAAATGCTCAAGTAAATATTACCTCTATTAATGTCTACTAACCATTAACCTATAGTCTACAATTATATAATAGTGAAATTAAGGAAACATTTAAGTACTCCATTATTACTGTAATAGAAGTCTGAGTCATGTCCTCCAAGGTGAATTCCAGCATATTTTCTGGGGTGTGAACAATTCTGCCCAAGGAAAACACCAACAATTATTTTGATAATGTTCTTAAGAGATAAATAGTTAAGAAGGATATTTATAACATTTCTAAGATTTAACTCTTTGGGAAATCTAAAGGGATTAGACTCATTTATTAATAATTCCCTGAAGCAAATTTGACTATAGAAGGTTCCAACTGACATCATATTTGAAGTACAAGGAAGGCAATTTACTGTTTCCACATCAATTTAAGGTGCATCAAGTCAATGAGAAGAATCCCAGCTTAGCAGAGTCCATTGTGTCCTTTATCAGAAAACTTGAAATAGAAATATATAGTTCCAAAGGAAGCTAGATATTCCATTTCATTTTATGGTCATAAAGTGGTAAATGAAACACTTTTTGGAGTAGAAAAATTTCCACCCTCTACTGCAATTTTTGGAATTTTCTGCTTAAGTGCATCTGGTAAGTAATCCTTTGTGTGAAGAATTTAAATTATTTTAAGTTATGAATTTCAAATTTCTGTTAATAAAAGCTTAAAATACTATCTATTTCTAAACAATTTAAAAAATCTTGTAGCTCCTAAGGAAATTTAAGGCAGACACCAAAAAGAACAATACTTAACTCTCAATTTCTCCACTCTTCTTTTCTGTTGGTACTTCTTTATTTATTCAAACTGACAATTATAAGAATTCTTTCAACACCAGACATGATCCAAGATCACTACATATTGCTTCCTCACATTTTATACAAATGTCCATTGCCTTCACTTTTATTTTCTAAGCTATAAATTGTCATGTGTTTCCAATAGCATTCTATCCTCAGTTCTTTGCCTTGTAGGCTATTTTTTTTTTTCATTTATACTTCAGCCTTTAAGTCATTCACCTAAAAGAGCCCTTTCCACCCCCAATCTCAAACAGGAACCTAGTTAATCTCTATGCCAACACTCTTTTTTACTATTTTAATACCAGCTGTTACTACCTGAACTCACGATGGTTTGTTGTTTTATATACTCTTCCTTGTCTCCTAAAGAATGCAATCTCTCAGAAAATAATCTTGATAGTTTAACTTCACCACTTAGTTCACTGTCGAGAATATATGTGATATTTCCCTTCTTTACAATAAATACTTCAGTAATTTGTCATCAGTAACTAAAAATCTAACAAAAATATTTTGAATACTGAAAAATGATATTTGGTAGTATTTTAAAAAATAACTGCAGCAAACAGAACAAGATGGAAAACATATCCAGGTAGGATGGGGAAGATTATTTTGTCATGATGACCTCTGAAATATCCTTTATAAACAAATTCAACTACCAGGCAGTCTCCATGTAATGTGGCTCTAGTATAATTGAGTGCATTCAATGGACATGGAATTTTGATAGATAATTCAATAATTTCCTTCACATATAAAATGAGACTTTCAAGATATTTTAATTTCATGAGCTCAAGATAATATAAGGATTGAACTTAGAATTTTTATTTTCATGTATCTTTGCCCATAAGGAAAAATATAACTTATTTACCTCTGTAGGATTTTTTCAATACAAATGGGAGTTCATGATCATGACAATATAAGAATAATGATTTTTTTTCCTATATTGAGTGTTAGGGATGCTATCACAATTTAAAGCAATAGAATTTTGGACTATTTTTCCAAAATAAAATCCATGCATCATGACGCCTGTCACAGTATTAGTGAGATGCAAATGCACTTTTGATTAGAAAATTTCTTCATTTAGTTAAGTTATATCCATCTCCTAGTAAGTTGAGGTTAAGGCTATACCATCAGGTGAAATGCTTGTAAATAATGCTCACTGATTTGCCACTTTACCTATAAAGTCCTTTTACCTTAAAAAAATTTGAAGAATGAATTTTGTAGGTATATCTGAAGAAGTACTTAAGTTAGAGTGGATATTGCATGTCTTTTTTTCAATGTAATGTTTCTATAAATATGTTTCTTGTTATGTGGTATAGATTAATTTTTTTTTTTGCATATCATCTTGCCTTGCTAGAAAGTGAACAGAACCTAGTAGCATGACCAATGTCACTTTGGTGACAGGATTCCTCCTGGTATGGTTTTCTGACGTCCCAGAGCAGCAGATTACACATGGTGTGCTCTTCCTTCTGATTTACCTGACAGCTCTAATGAGTAACATCCTCATTATCACTCTCATTACCCTAGATCTGCAACTCCATACACCCATGTATTTCTTCCTAAAGAACATGTCTTCCTTGGATGTCTTCTTTGTGTCAGTTCCAATCCCAAATTTCATTGCCAATAGCCTAACTCATGACAATTCCATTTCCATTTTAGGGTGTGCATTCCAACTACTTTTAATGACTACATTCTCTGCAGGTGAGATATTTATTCTCACGGCTATGTCTTATGATGGCTACATAGCCATCTGTGATCCTTTGCACTATGGGGTCATCATGAATAGTGGCACTTGTGAACTGATGGCAAGTGCTTCCTGGACCATTGGAGGATTCTTTGGAGTTGCATATACCGCTAGTATATTTTCAGTGCCCTTCTGTGGCTTCAATGTGATTCCACAGTTTTTCTGTGATGTTCCCTCATTGTTAAGGATTTCCTGCTCTGAAACATTAGTGGTAGTTTATGCAAGTATAGGGATTGGTATGTGTTTAGTTATGTCTTGCTTCATCTGTATTGTGATCTCTTATATTTATATTTTCTCCACTGTGCTGAAGATTCCCACCACAGTAGGTCAGTCAAAAGCTTTCTCCACATGCCTCCCCCACCTCACAGTTTTTACTGTTTTTATCATAACTGCCACTTTTGTTTATCTCAAGCCATCTTCAAATACACCCTCAGTTATTGACAAACTGCTTTCTGTACTCTATACTGTGCTACCTCCAATCCTCAACCCAGTAATCTACAGCCTAAGGAACAAGGACATGAAACAGGCTCTGATGAGGTTGTTATCTAAACTATATAATTGAAAGGCTCTCTGCATCTAGCACTTCTAAGAGTCTGTCATTTATATAGAAGCATATATCACAGATAGTTTTTTCATAAATTTCCTTATTTTTAACTTTCGAAAGATTTGAGATGACAGAACATTGGATACACTTTTGTTTTTGCCATGAAGAAATGAACCCTCATGAGCTAAAATGCTTTCTTCAAATGTCAGATAATTGCCTTATATGAGGATAAAACATAGGTGACATGATCCTAATTTGTGCTCTTCTATGAAAAGCATCTTTCCTTCTGTGATATCTGTGACATGTACCTCTGAAAGAAGTGGTTTTG
>JAQZBX010076743.1:0-14385 GCA_029593785.1 Cabassous unicinctus | reverse complement strand
AAAAAAAAAAAAAAGCTTTCTCTGATCTTAACAGAATGAAGCTGGAAAAAAATAATGGATGGATAAAGAGAAAATTCATAAATATATGGAGATTAAACAACACACTCTTAAATAATCAGTATGTCAGAAAAAATTGCAAGAGAATTCAGCAAATTTCTTGAGACGAATGAAAATGAAACACAACATATCAAAACTTATGGAACACTACAAAGGCAGTGCTGAGATGGAAATTTATAGCATGCATTGCTTACATTTAAAAAAGCAGAAAGAGCTAAAATTGAAGATCTAACTGCACACCTGGAAGAACTAGAAAAAAAAACAGGAAACTAATGCCAAAGGAAAGAAATAGTAAAGCTCAGAGCATAATTGAATGAAATAGAGAACAACAAAACAATAGAAAGAATCAACAAAACCAAAAGTTGGTTCTTTGTGAAGATCAACAAAATTGACAAACCCTTAGCTAGACTGACAAAGAAAAAAAGAGAGAAGACAAAAATAAATAAAATCAGAAATGAGAGGAGGACATTACCAGTGCCCCCATAGAAAAAAGAGAGATCATAAGATGATACTATGAAAAATAGTATGCCAAAAAATTAGAAAATGTAGACAAGATGGACAAGTTCCTAGAAACACACAAACCACCTACACTGACCCTAGAAGAAGGAGAAGACCTCAACAAACCAATTACAAGTGAAGAGATTGAAACAGTCATCAAAAACGTCCCAAAGATGAAAAGCCCAGGATCAGATGGCTTCAGAGGTGAATTCTACCAATCATTTAAAGATGACCTAATATCAATCTTATTCAAACTCTACAAATAATTGAACAGGAAAGAATGTTACCAAACTCATTCTTTGAAGCCAACATCACCCTTACACCAAAACCAGATAAAGATACTACAAAAAGAAAAAGAAAAGAAAAGAAAAGAAAATTACAGACTAATATCACCAATGAATATAGATGCAAAAATCCTCAAAAAATATTTGCAAACACAACCTAAAAGCACATTAAAATTTTTTACACCACAATCAAATGGGTTTTATCTCAGGTATGCAAGGGTGGTTCAACACAGGAAAATCAATTAGTGTAATAAACCAAGTTGATAGATTAAAGAAGAAAAATCACATGATCCTCTTGATTGATGCAAAAGAGGAATTTGACAAAATACAGCACCCTTTCTTGATAAAAAACACTCCAAAAGATAGGGATACAAGAAAGCTTTCTCAATATGGTAAAGTGCATATATGAAAAACCTACAGCTAGCATTGTATTCAATGGTGACAGATTGAAAGCTTTCCCACTGAGATCAGGAACAAGACAAGGATGCCCACTGTCACCATTATTATTCAATATTGTGCTAGGATTTCTAACTAGAGCAATTAGGTTAGACAAAAAAATAAAAGACAACCAAATAGGAAAGGGAAAATTAAAATATTCACTATTATCTGATGACTGGAACTTATATGTAGAAAATCCTTAAAAATCCACAACAAAACTAGTGGAATTAAGAGACAAGTTAAGTAAAATTGTGAGATACAAGACTAATATGCAAAAATCAATAGTGTTTTTATACACTACTGATATTCAATCTTAGGAGGAAATCAGAAAAAAAATTCCAATCAAATATTTAAGAATTAACTTAACCAAGGACATAAAGAACCTATATTCAAAAAATGACAAAACATTGCTAAAAGAAACCAAAGAAGATTTAAATAAATGGAAGAACATTCCATATTCAGTGATTGGAATACTAAATATTGTTAAGATGTCAATTCTACCGAAATTGATTTATAGATTCAATGCAACCCAATAAAAATCCCAACCATTTTTTTGCAAAAATCGAAAAGCCAATAATCAAATTTATTTGGAAGGACAAGGGGCCCTGAATAGGGGAAAAAAAAAAAGTCATAAAAAAGAAAAACAAAGTTGGAGGACTTTCACTTCCTGACTTTAAAGTATATTACTTAGGAACAGTGGTAAAAAACAGCATGGTACTGGCCTAAGGACAGACAGATTGACCAATGGAAATGAATCGAGAACTTAGAAATTCACCCCCACATCTATAGTCAAGTGATTTTTGACAAGGCTCTTAAGCCCACTCAGCAGGGTCAGAACAGTCTATTAAACAAATGGTGCTGGGAGAACCGGATAGCCATAGACAAAAGAAATAAAGACCCCCATCTCACACCTTATACAAAAATTAACTCAAAATGGATCAAAGACATAAATATAAAAATACCTACCAAAAAACTCCTAGAAGAAAATGTAGGAAAACATCTTCAAGATTATGTGGTAGGCGGTAGTTTCTTAAACCTTACGCCTAATGCATGAACAACAAAAGAGAAAATAGATAAATGGGACCTCCTCAAATTTCAACACTTTGGTACCTCAAAGGACTTTGTCAAAGGGGTGAAAAGGCAGCCAACTCAATGGGAGAAAATATTTGGCAGTCATATATCTGATAAGGGTTTAATATTCATGAAAAATAAGGAGATCATTCAACTCAACAATATAAAGACAATGTATCCAATTAAAAAATGGGCAAAAGACTTGAAATGACAACTTTTCCAAAGAAGAAATGCAAATGGTAAAGAAACACATGATAAGATGTTCAATATCCACTACCGTTTAGGGAAATGCAAATCAAAACTACAATGAGATATCATTTCACACTTATTAGACTGGCCACTATTAAAAAGTTGGAAAACTATAAATGTTGGAGAGAATGTGGAGAGATAGGAACAAATATTAACTGTTGGTGGGAATGTAGAATGGTACAGCCACTGTGGAGGATTGTTTGGCAGTTCCTATGAAAGTTGAATATAAACTTGCCATGGGACCCAATAATACCTTTGCTAGTTTTATAGCCAGAAGAACTGAGAGCAGTGACACAAAAAGACATATGCACGCCAATGTTCATAGCAGTGTTATTCACGATAGCCAAAAGTTGGAGACAACCCATGTGTCCATCAACTGATGAATGGATAAAGAAATTGTGGAATATACACATGATGGAAGATTATGCAGGAGTAAGAAGAAATGAAGTCATGAAACATATGAAAACATGGATGAACCTGGAGGACATTATGTTGAGTGAAGCAAGCCAGACACAAAAGGGCAAATATTGTATGATTGCCCTATTACGAACTAAATATATTATGTAAAATATAAATATATTATGTGAAATATGAATATGGCAAAATTGCATATATAAGACTGTTTTTCTTTGATTTTGAACAAATGTAAGTTAATACTACACAATGTTAATATCAGACAAAAAAAACAAAAACATTATACTGAGTGAAAGAGACCAGACACAGAGTACTATATATTGTATGATTCCATTTATATAAAATGCAAATATAAATCAATTTACAAAGATGAAATTAGCTTAGTGTTTTTGTAGGTCTGAGGTAGGAATGCTAAGTTGCATGGAGTCTTTACTTGTGGAATAATGATATGGTTCTAAAATTTTTGAGATGATGAAAGTACAGCACAGTGGTTGTACTAAAAGCCATTGATTGTACACTTTGGGTAGATCATAGGATGTGTGAATATATCTGAATAAAACTGCCTAATAAACAAATGAATAATTTTGCACGAATAGCCAGAAACAGCAGCTATGTACAGCAGGTAAAACAAAGAGATTAAGAGGTTAGGAATTTTCTTGTTTTTGTTTTTTATTATTATTATTGAAATAATGAAAATGCTCTAATAATGACTGAAGTGTTGAACACACAACTATATGATTATACTAAAAACACCAATTTTACACTTTGGATGAACTGTATGCTTTATTAGTATGTATCAATAAAATTGATATGCTTAAAAAAACAATATTAAGGGTTAAGATTTAAGATATTTTGGGGGAAATCTATTAAGGGATCTAAAATATTTCAATAAACTTAATTGAAGGTAAATTTTAATCTGGTATTTTGGGGAAAGTAACCACTGGCATAGAAAATTAATCAATAATATGCAAACATGAAAAAGAAAACATTCTGTCTTTTAAGATTGAAAAAGTGATTATTCCATATATAGAAAGGTTCTGCTCATAACTAAGTAAAGTTATAAGTAAGCATCCAAACTTCCCATTTTACTTAAACAGTTTTAAATTGATCACAATATTTTTCAAAGATTTATCTAAATATGTGTATTAATCAGCCAAACAGGTGCTTCTCATGTGTGTTCACTTCCTGGGCTCCAGCTTAAAACTCAGCATCAGATCTTCAACTCTGTCATTTGCCATGTCATTTATCTGTGAGTTCCCACCCACCAAGGGGTGGAGACTCAACACCCTACTTATGTGACCCAATCAAAGCCCTAATCATAATTTAATCACACCCAGAGGAACAGACCAGTTTACAAACATAACCCAATATCTATTTTTGGCATTCATAAATAATGCCAAACTGCTACACTCCACCCTCTGAATTCCAAAAAGACATTACAATATTCAAAAAATCTTATTTCAGTAACAATACTAAATACAAAATCATATCATAATCAGTTTAAAGAAATACAGTTTGTCTTGAGGCAAGCTCCCTTCTTGCTATAGACCTCTGAAACTTTCAAAATCATTTATCTGCTCCCAGTACATAAATTTACAGGCAAAGGATAAACATTTTCATTATCATAAGGAGAAACTGGGAGGGAAACATGAGTCAAAGTATCTCTACAGTTCAGTAAACCTTCAGTACATACTTCATTAGATGTCAGTCTGAGAATCATTCTGAAGATGATGGTTTCTTTTCCCTAGGGCCTTATGGAGACCCACCCTTTCCACAGGATTGCCCAAAGGTCATTTTCTTGGTTCCACCCTCATCAAGCATCTGAATGTCAACTAAGCTCTAGATCTCACCCTCCAAGAGCATTGGGGTGATTGCCACACATTACCCAATCTTTAGGTTAGTCTTAACCTCCCTAATACAGTGAAGTGAAGACAACATCCTCCCTAACCTTTGGCATACAGGCTCAACCCTCTCAGAGCAATGAGTTGACTACCTGGCTTTCCCTAATCCATGGGGGACAGGTCTACCCCTCTCAGACCTATGGGGTGCTGACCTTAACAGCCCTAATCCCTGAGGAATGTGCTCCACTCTCTCTGTAGCCTGGGGCAGCAAAACTATCTCTGTACATCAGGCAGGAATATCCACCCTTTTCAACTGCTGGGGCAAATTCAAATTCATCCTTTCTTTACACATGGGTGGGATTCCCCTCTTGCCCAAAGGTGATGTCTTAATTCCAGATCTCAGCTTCCCTGGTTTTCCTCTTAAAGCTGTTTCTCCTTCAATCTCTCTTTTCCATGTCCCTTTTATTCCAGGCTAAGAGCAATTTTGTTCACACAGCTCTCTCAAAAAGCTTGTTGGTTTAGCATGCAAGAACAGGGATTCAAGCCATCAGACAGTAAGATTTCCACAAGTCTTTCCTAGATAACTACATCTTCAATCCTGATTTGCAAGTTCCAAGTTTAGTTAAGTCCTCAAATGGGGCACTACTGTCTGGGAGCTTGATTTCCAGAGGCTTGGAATTTATGGAATCAGTTTCTGTTTTCTTTGTGCCCAACAGTTCAGTCCTCACCGTATTTCTCTCATCTATCATTTTGCTATAAGCTGCAAAGAGAAGCCAATCTGCAGTCTCAGGGTTTACTTTGGAAAGTTCTTCAGCTAAATGCCCAGGTTCACCATTTTCAAATTCTTTCTTCCATAAAACATCTTGCTAAGCTCTCTGAGACTTTAAAACATGGATTGTGTCTCCTCCAGTTTCCAATAATAGTTTCATCATTTACTTCTAACACCTCATAAAAAGTCTCTTTAGCATCCATCTCACAATTCTGTCCTTCTAAGTTCTTATCAAAAATAACTTTAGGCTCCATATTGCTACCAAGAGTCTCTGTAAAGCAATCTAGGCCTTTATGGACAAGCATCTCAATATTCCTCCAAAACATACGCCTTACCCATTTATGAAACTGTTCCAGCATTTTGGTAATTGCAAAAGCACTTTCCCACTCCTTTGTAGCAAATTCTGTATTAGTCAGCCAAAGGGGTGCTGATGAAAAATACCAGAAATCTGTTGGCTTTTACAAATGGTATTTATTTGGGGGTAGAGGCTAACAGTTACCAGAGCATAAAGCATAAGTTATTTCCTACACCAAAGTCTATTGCCACATGTAGGAGCAAAATGGCTGCCGACATCTGTGAGGGTTCAGGCTTCCTGGTTTCCTCTCTTCCAGGGGCTTGATTCTCTTCAGGCTCAGCTCCTTTGTTTTCTCCACAAGGTCAGCTGTAGACTATGAGGCTCTCTAGGCTTTGCCTCGCTCCACAAGGCCAGTTGTAGACTATCAGGTGAATGACTCTGTGTCTCTCCCCGGGGCTTTTGCCTTGTCTAAGAGCCATCTCTATTCCTCTGTGTTCTTCTACTGTGTGTCCACTTCCTGGACTCCAGCTCAAAACTCAGTATCAGAACTTCAACTCTGTCCTTTGCCATGTCTTTTATCTGTGAGTCCCACCCACCAAGGGGTGGAGAATCAACACCCTAATGACATGGCCCAATCAAAGCCCTAATCATAATTTAATAACGACCAGAGGAAAAGACCAGTTCACAAACATAATCCAATATCTGTTTTTGAAATTCATAAATAATGACAAACTGCTACAATATGATTTAATAATACGTATTTTACTCTAAACTTGGACCATTTTCAATGATGACATTATGCAATGGAAATATGGATACTTCATGTCTCCAGGAATTTAATGTACTTTGAAATTATATATTTTATAATGTCTTTATCAGAAGTAAATATTTTGCTTGTGAGATGGAGTATTGATATATTTGCTTTAATTATAGATTAATTTTGACCTCATTCAGTAACATTTCAGAACACTATAGCAAATAATATTTCATCTATCAGAAAATCAATAAGTCACTTCCATCTATACTTAACATTTTCAGTGACATTTAAATTATTTCAGATTTATTCTCAATCAAATTCAGAGCTTTTCCCTTCCCCCTTTTTATAGGAGAGTTGCGGACTTTCGTTTTGCCATCTTTTTGCTTGGTAATGGAGACGGTCTATGTGTCCCTCAGCTGCTTCACCCACAGGCACAGACTCTCATTACACCAAGAAAAGCCCTGGTCACAGGCTGACTTGCAGTTGTAGCTAACAATCACAGACTGCTTGGGCACTGTGAAGGTTCAGATGTTTTATTTGCTTACATGAGATTATTATCAAGACTGATCTGTTCATAATATTCCACACAGCTATTTCTACCCTATTTTCCTCACACCGCTGCAGTGAGAATAAATATTTTATAACTGCCAACTCTTAGAATTCCAGACTAAGAGAGAGTACATGACTTCTCTGCTTTAGAGTCTTAAACTTATTTGGAGATCCTGTAGTCCCAACCTTACATATGATTGGAGAACAGAGAAGGATATAGGTTTCTACTGTTAGTATCAAAGAATCTTGTTGCATTCCTTTCAAATTTCCTAGTTAAAGAATAGTGGTAGTAGTGGTAGTGGTGGGAAGTGAGGGATGGATCGCTGGTTCTTCCTGACCTTGTTTTCTCCTGTATATTTCATTTGTATTTTGTTTTGCTTTAGCTATATATATATATATATATATATATTTTTTTTTTTGGATGAGAGCTTATTTAATTTTCAAATATAAGCCATGAATTAGGTATTGTGATTCAATGGTTACTCTATAACCCTGCCTCCCCTTGAGAAATATCAGAATCATATCTCATAGGCCAAAATAAGGAAATAACACATAGATATAATATGGAAATTGGGAAGCGGTATTTTTTCACTATTTCACACAGCATCCTATCATATACTATTCCCTTCTTATAAATTTTATGTAACTGATTATTGTGACAGTTCTTATGAGCTGCCCAATTCATGTTTTAAGTCAAACACACTTTTTAGTATATATAGTATCCTTATTCATTACATATAATACTTTTTTAAGTCCTGAAGTTAAAAGTATAACATTTCATTTGTATGAGAAGGGTTATTGGAAATATAATGAGGCTATAAATACATGTGGAAATAATATTTTCATTGGTTTTAGAATAGCTCTAATCTAGCTCCCTAAAGTGTGAAAGAGTCAAACCTGATATATAAAAGAAGTGGTAATATGATATTAAACAGTACCTATCTATGCCATAAATTATGCTCTAATGCTTTATTTTCAAGCCACAGGCAAAAGTACCCTATGTTGTATTTTAGTTCATTCTACAGAATAATATATACTTCCCAGTAGGTTTATTGTAAGGTTTGGCACTGAGAATTTGAGAAAAAAAGGTGAAGCAGGCAAATCTCAGAAAAATAATATATTTTTTGTTAAACAATAATTAAATCACTAGGGATGAGATTAACTAACAGCAGGAAAACTTCCCAGAAGGAGCTTGCCTAAAATGGATTTGGAAACATTCACAGTACCTCCTGGGAAGTTATTATGAAGTAGTCAAATTAAAATGAGCCAGTATTAAAAAAATTAGTTTTTCAGATGTGTTATTAAATTGTACTTAAATTATGTGGGATGATTTTGTGAAGAGGAATGCAATAGTCTCTAAACTATTGAATATGTAGGATGAACTGATGATTTTTTCTAAGCCAATAAAATTTCTTAGATAAGGGAAACTGAATCACTACTAACTACTCCAGGCTTAGAAAAAGAGGAAACCAAGAGGGTCTCAGAATTATACAGTAAATGCTAAACAAAAATAGCTATAAGTTTTCAAAATCACCACATTCTTTCTCTAATAAATCAGGTCGAATTGTAGTTGATTCAGAATTAGTTTGTGAAAGGGTTTTGGCTTATGTTTCTTCAGAAATTCCTCTTTTCATCATTCATTTACTTTATAATTTTCTTTTTCACATTGGACCATGGTAGAAAGGTACTGAGTCAGCTGGAAAACAGCAAAATAAGAATTAATAGCCGGAGACATCCTTTCACATGATTCCAGGGAATTGTTGATATGAAACAATTTTGTCATGCATGTGTGTTATTTGGATTGCCTACATTTACAATGTATGGGCGATCTAATAAAATTTTTGGAAATACCTATTTACTGTGCAAGAGTAATCAAACTTTGACATTAGAACTTGTCAACTTTTTCAAGAATCAGTGAGAAATTTGGTATCTTCTTTTCACAGTATATTTTTGGATTGATATCAGCTGAAAGTATATGAACAAATATAAATGAACAAATAAATTGCTTCTTAAATTACATAAAGAAAGCAATATGCATTCATTACTTTTGTTGGTGTCTTAGTTTCCAAGCTTCTATGACAAATACCATTAAATGGCTTGGCTAGACAACAGGAATTTATATGGTTTCAGAGACTAGAAGGCTTTCTTCTTCCTGAGCTTGGTACTGTTTTAGCTGACTGACAATCCTTGGGTTCCTTGGCTTTCCATCACATGTGTCCTCTCGTTGGTCTTCCCAGTTCCCATAAACTTCAAGCTTTTGACTCCACCCAATGGTTTATAAAGGCTCCAGTAATACGATTAAGGACCAACATCATTAAGTTGGTCACATCTTAAAAACAACATCTTCAAGAGGTCTTATTTATAGTGGGTTCACATCCACAGGAATGAATTAAGTTTAGAACATGTTTTTTCTGAGGTACATAATTTAATCAACCTACCCCAGCTGGTATTGTTATTTCAGAGAGGCTTCCTGTATAAAAATGCCTACATATATAAAGATCTCTGCAATGAAGTACATGTAGATATATATTTGAGGTAGTCTGTGTTTTATGTATACCACACACACACTATACATACAGACAAATGGTTGAGAGGATGCCAATATCTATTTCTTTTCACAGTGTTTATTTAAAATTCACTTTATAGTCAAGGCACGTATGAGACTTTGATTTGAAGAGTTTTCCTTTTGAAGGCGACAAACTAGCTTTCTATAAATCATTAATCCTCTGGCTATTTCTCAGGGACTAGAGGCTATAAGGACATAGGGTACTAGATATATTATACTCAGAGAATAACGATAAACTCTAGTAGTTGTTAAACTCAAGGATCTTTTCACATTACAGGAAATGATTTGAAAGTATATATTTGGAGTTAAAAATGGACATGAGATCCTTTTAACATTTATAATAAACAGATTACAGAAAACCATCATTTAATTCGTTTCCCTTTGAATGATTTTTTAAAACTCAAGAAACTGCACAAACAACAAAAAAGTTTATGTGCAAATAACAGTTTTAATAGCTATGAAGAAAGTAAAGATGATTTAAATTGTACAAGCCATATTATTTCTTCTTATATCACTAGGTTAGTCCATAAGGGGAAATAAAGAGAATATGCAGAATACACAGAAGAGATGCTCTTCTGGGAAGGCTACTCAGAGGACAAAGTGGACAGATTAGTATGTGGAAGAAACCCTACCAGATGAGTTTCACAAGTCTTGATTATTTCCTAAGTATTTATGTGCCCAGAATTATGGGAGGTTTCAGGAGGACTTACAAAAAGTAATTTCAAAAAGCCACTATATTCATGTGTAAATTAAAAATAGCCCCATGAAAAAGGTAGGTAACAGAATTGTGACTCTTAGACTTTTGAAAGACAGATTATCTGATTAAGCTGTGTCCACTTCACCCCAGGTCTAGTAATAAGCACACTGAAATCTAGTAGAGTAAATTATACAAGATCACACAGGATGCAGGTGATAGTGGTTGCTATGCTGTAGAAGAGGAAATGGTTTGACAGTGTTTTAGTTTCCTCATTGCTAAAGCAAATACCATGTTATTGGTTGGCTTAAATAATAGGAATTTATTGACTCTCGGTTTTGATGCTAGGATAAAGCCAAACCAAGGTATCATCAAGGCAATGCTATATTCCCAAAGACTGGCATTCTGGGACTGGTTGCCAGTGACCTTTGGTCCTTGGCTCTTCTGTCACATGGCAATGCACGTGGTGGCCTCTCCTGGCCTCTTCTTTCTCTTCCAGGTTCTGTTGACTGTCAGCTTCTGGCTGCTCCCTTTGGCTTTATATTCTCTAACTTTGACTGTTGATCAAAAAATCCAGTAATGTGGATTAAAGCCCAACCTGATTCATTTGGGCCACACCTTAACTGAAGTAACATCTTAAAGAGATTTTATTTAAGATGGGTCCAAACCCACAAGAATGGATTAAATTTAATGATACGTTTTTGTTAATGTTGTTGTTGTTGTTGTTGTTGTTGTTTTTGGAGGGGTGTATATCGTTCCAAGCTACTACAGATGGTAAAGGGAATTGAATGTTAATTCACTACATTAGCTTATTAAATGAAAATATTTTATGTCAGCTTTCATTTCTGTAGTTGTAAAGTGAGATGGTTGGGCTCAAATTTATCAATTAAAAAAATTCAAGAAAATACCTTTTTATGAACATGTATAAATCTTAAACTAAAAATTTTTAGAACAGTATCTATAGTCTGATAATATTTACATACATTTAAAACATATAGCAGATGATTATATACAGCTTAGTGACAGGCACCTGAAGGTAAAAATTTAAATTGACTACATGTATATACAGCAAACTCATACTAACAAGTGGTTCTGAGAGATGGGAAAGAGAAATGTGAGTGGAAAATGTGATCAAAAGAATCTTCATCTGTCTTATATCTGTAAAATGTGTATATACCTCATAATATTGCTGTGAATATTAAATAAGTTAACACAGTGTTTAGAAAAGTATTTAGAAAAGTGATGGATAGATGATAAATTGTTATTATATATATCAATTTTTAAGTTGAGAAATCAGATCCATCTTTTGAGCTAATGACATCCAAATATGCTCCAAATAAATTCTGGATCTTCCTCTATTCTTCACAGTATAGGAAGGAATATGGTACATGAAAAAGAATTTATTTCCAGACAGGATAATCACAATGAAAGTTCTGTTTTTTTATCAAATTATGTGTAATATATATATAGAGAGAAGAAAATGCCTGTGTATCATTGATGATTTTATAAAATCATTTATTTATTGACTAATCCAAAATAACACATGTTTTACACTCATGGGACATATCACATAGCTATACACACAAAGTTTGGCTAAACTGCAGGTGGTTTTGTTTTTTGTTTTTTTTAAATTTTCATTTGTTTTTATTATGTATTGCAAAACTTTCCAATTAACTTAAAATAACACTGTTGGATATTTCATGTTTCCTTGTGACATTAATTCATGATCACAAAATTCATTATCGTCAATTAATATCTTTTAAATTCACTCTCTTTTAGTTAGCTATATATTCAAGGAACAGAATTTTCATAAAAGTTTGTTCCATTATGCTACCTGTAAATAATACATTTTGATTGTAAAATTTGTAATGAATAACAATGCCATTTTATTTTAAATGTCGTTTTTAAGTATGCTATTTCTCTTATGTTTTACTACATATGTTTTATCTATACTTGCTGTGTTTTTTCTTTATAACATATGTTGATAAGAAGTAGGTGGAAATGTATACTCTAAAAAAGTTTATTTCTAATGATGTAATAATTTTGAATTATAGTCTATTATTAAATATATGGAAATATTATTTTGCATTTAGTAGTTATAATTTAGAAATGTGTGTAATCAAATGGAGAAATTTCCATGTTAATTTCTAAGATTAAATTTAAATCTAATCAAGCAATAGTATCCTAATTCCTCAACAAATGATATTATGGACTCCAGAGCAATTATTTCAATGTGGTACACAAATTAGCAGTAGTTTAAATAATATATGTACCAATTTACATGGAAAGAAAGCAATAATTTTATTTTATGGCTACAAGGTTTTGAATTTTAATGATCACTAAAGTTTTAAACAACTCTTAAGTTTCAAATTAAAAGATTGGGTGTTTTTCATTTTATTGATTTTAAACAGCACATATGACTTCTCTGTTTGAGTCAAACCGTATGTCTTAGGATAGTGGGTTCTGAACCTAATCAGCTTTTGGTAGACATTTAGAAAAGGAAAAAAGGAATTTATTTATCAAGCTAAAAATTTCCTATAATCCTCATTACCATGATTTATCAAAATCAAGACAAGATTGTGATGCCTTGAAGCAGAGACAATTCATCTTTAAATCCTTTATACTTAGCATATGTCTTGGCACACTTAAGGCAGTAAACAAAAGCCTGTTATATGTAATGAAAGACAAATTAATTGCTTTTATATCTTTATATTTAACCTATATATTTGAATTGTCCTTGCTTTTGTGTGAAGAATAAAGAAGAAAAATCTTCTCTAAATATTAAAGGAGGACAAAAGAAATGGTTCAACTGGACAACCAGGTCCCCTCTTTTGATTTAATAATTTCCAATAATGTTCCATATGAATCCTGACACTTTCTCTATAACTGTAGTATACTAAGCACTATGGAAGATAGAAAAGAAGTGTAAAATAATATGCTATTTTTCATGAATAGGCACTTCCTTTTTATAAAGACTCTCTCATTTTGGTTCTATATTCTAGACAAATGAAAATGCATTCAGAAGGTTTTTGAGATCTTTAAGCATTAAGGCAATGAGCAGAAACTACATTAATTTCACAGATCTTTAGCATAAAAAATATAATGTGTGAATACTTAAGAAGAAAACAACTTATACTTCAATATTCAAATAATCTAAACTTACCAATTAAAAGGTAATGATTGTCAGTTTGGATAAAACAACAAAATCCAATGTTTTATATATGTATTGCAACTTATCTCATTACCCTAATATAATAAAAGAAACAACAACAACAACAAAACTATTATCTAAAATAGTTTATGTAGATCAGAATACTGAGAGTGGCTTAATGGGAGGTTCTGCCTTATGGACTCTTGTAAGGTTACAGTCAAGCTGTTGACTAAGGTTACCGTCATTTAAAAGTCTTGACTGGGGCCAGAAGATTCACCTGTTGGCAGGATAACTCAGTTCTTCACTACACAGAACTTTTCCAAAAGCAGGCTCTATGGTCTCTTGATAAAGCAGGTAGATTACCCCACAATGAATTATCCAAAAGAGAGAACAAGGATGAAGCTTGCAGTATCTTTCAGATCAATTTCTGAAGTCTCACACTACCACATCCAATTTATTCATTCTGTGAAAAGTGAGTTACTAAATCAAGCCATAATAAAAGGGAGGAGGCCCCATGTCTTGAGGTGAGACATACCAAAGAATTTGTGGTCATATTTTAAAAACACTGTACCAATTATATGCCATCTGTATTAGTCAGCCAATGGTGTGTTGATGCAAAATACCAGAAATTGGTTGGTTATTATAAAGGGTATTTATTTGGGGTAGAAACTTACAGTTCCCAGGTCATAAAGTATAAGTTACTTTCCTCACCAAAGTCTATTGCCATGTGTTAGAGCAAGATGGCTACCAAC
>JAQZBX010076742.1:0-14384 GCA_029593785.1 Cabassous unicinctus | reverse complement strand
ATGACTGAAACAATGTTTTTTATTTATCTCTGGTGATTATGCTATTATAACGATTGTGTTTGAATTTTTAAATATTTTCCATTTGTTCAGCTAGAGTACCAAAATATCTTAGGAAATCTGCCACTTTTCTATTAGAATTTCTTGAGTTTTCAGGATATGTAAGAATAACCTGAGAGGGAAAATGATATGTCAAATTTCATCAGTTTTAAGATACCATCAATTCTAAAACATTCCATTATAATTTATATCAATGACAAAAAGAAAAGTTGACATTTAATCTATGAACAATGCTTAATGCCATCAATTGTGTGCCTATCTTCATGTCATAAAAGTAAGGTATAATGAAATAAATTTTAGAATCATGGAATTGCAATGGTTTTCATTTGTTCTTTCTAATATTCATTCAATATTTGATTGCATTGGTTTCTTACTGCTTCCAAAGGCCTTCCAAAAAAATATTGAATATTTCTTTCTTTTTTTACTCATTTGCAATCATTGGGTTTTGGCTTATTGATGTTCTTTGACTTTTCAAAATACTGGATTTTTAAAATCTTTCACCTATTAATTGATTTCATTTTCTATATTTAGTAAGTTACATTTTTAATTATTTTTATTTATTTTTAATATTTGTTTAAATTTATTCAGAAAAGAATAAGGTACTCTTTTCTGGTGTAGTTGAAAATGTGGTAAATAATGATTACATGAAAGATAACAGAATTCCTTTTTTAAGTATAGTTTAAGTGCTCCAAATATTTTAAAGTGAAATATCTAGAAAGAAAACAACTACAAGTCAAGAATTTTATCCCCATCAAGACTCTTTCAAAAATGATGGAGAGATGAAGATATTCTCAGATAAACAAAAGCTGAACAAGTTCATCACCACTAGACCTACCCTAAAAAACAGTGCTAAAGGAAATTCTTCACACTAAAAGGAAAAACACTAGACAGTGATTCAAAGCAAAATAAAGAAATATAAAACTGCAATAAATGTAACTATTTGGGAAATTATAAAAGCCAGTGTTATTGTACTATATTGTTCAGGATGTAACTCAAATTCTTCCTCAGGTGCTAAAATGCAAATGCATAAAAGGTAATCATAAATCTGTTTTTGATGTATGGTGTACAAAGATATAAGTGGTAAGAAGTGTAAAAAAAGTCAGAGTAAAGAGGATTATAGGAAAATTATATGTGCATGCTATTGAAATTCAGTTGGTATCAAACCAAACAATTTTTATATGTTGAGGATGTCAAATTTTACCTCATGTTAAACATAAAGAAAATAAATGAAAAATATATCCAGAGAGGAATGAAAAGACATTCAATATGGTACATCACCAAAAAGTAAATAAATATAAAAATATGCATTAACAGAAGTGAGGAACAAAAAAGATATAAGATTTTTAATGCTAAAAAGCAAAATGTCAGAAGAAAACCCTGTATATTCAATAGTGACTTTACATAAAAATGGTTTAAACTATCCATTAAAAAGGCAGAAATTTACAGAATGGATAAAACAGTATGACCCAACTATAAGCTCTCTGAAAGAGACTCACCTTAAATTCAAAGACACATGATAGACTGAAGGTGAAAGGGTGGAAAAGAAAATATACCATGCAACTAGTAACCAAAGGAGAGCTGGGGTGGCTATACTAACATCAGCTAAAAGAGACTTTAAGTCAAAACAGTTATGAGGGACAAATTGCCGTTACATACCGATAAAAAAGAATAATTCAATAGGAAGTTGTAACTTAAATAAATATACACTCAACAGCCAAGCCCCAAATTACAGGAAGCAAATTCTGACATATTTCACGGTAGAAATCGATGCTTTATATTAAGAGTATGAGATTTTAATATTCTACTCTTCATAATGGATAGACCATGGAGTCATAAAGTCAATAAGCAAGTACATTACTTGAATTATCCACTCAGTCAACTATACCTAACGGACATATATGGAACACTGAAACCAACAAAAGCATAATACACACTTTCATCGAGTGCACATGGGTAATTATCTAAGATTGACCATCTGTTGGGTCACAAAACAGGTATCAATAAATTAAAATATATTTAAATCATGCAATGTATATTCTCAGGCCACAACAGAATGTAACTAAAACTCTATAACAGAGGGAGAAATGGAAAATTCACAAATATGTGGAAATTAAACAACATTCTCTTAAAAAAACAATGGGATAAAGAGGAAATCAGAAGTAAAATTAGGAAACATCTTGAAGTGAATGAAATTGAATATACAACATACCAAATTATAGGATGCAGCAAAGGCAGTGGTGAAAGGGAAATTTATAGCTCTAAATGCTTACATTTAAAAGGGAGAAAGAATTTCAAATAAGAGACTTATCCTCAAAACTAGAAAATTAGAAAGAAAAATACAAACTAAACCCAAAGTGAGCAGAAGAATGGAAATTAGAAAGATTAGAGCAGAGATAAAGGAAATAGGAAAAAAAATAGACTCAACAAATCCAAAGATTGGTTCTCCCACAAGATAAAAAAAATTGACAAAACATTAGCTAGACTGAGAAAGAAAAAAGAAGGAAGAAACAACAAAAATCAGAAATGAAAAATGGGACATCACGACTGACCTCACTGAAATAAAGACTGTAAACTGGTCTCTTCCAGTGCTTACCCCATCATGGGTTTATGGCTGCCACCGAGGCTCCTGCACTGCTTGTGGGCACCTCTCAGAGCTGCCCCCTTCCTGTGGCTGCTCCTCCTGGGACAGTGAGGGAGGCAGGAGTCTGCATGTTCCTGGGTACCAAGGCTTGGAGGAAGTGCAGGAGTGAGCCAACCACTGAGCATATTGGCACCAGTGCAGAGCAGCTCAGAAGATAAAATAACATTCCACTTTATAAACCATGATGGTGAAACATTAACAACCAAGGAAAGTTTGGTGACTCTCTGCTAGATGATGTGGTAGAAAATATTCTAGATGTTGATGGTTTTGATGCATGTGCAGGAACCAAAGCCTGCTCTACCCGTCACCTCATCTTTGAAGGGCACGTATTAGTGAAGTTACAAGCAATCTCTGATGGGAATGATATGCTTTGTCTGCCTATTCGAGTACCTGACCCAGTGGCGGATGCCAGATAGCCCACTAATATGGACAAGAACTCCTAAGCTAGAATATGTGCAAATATTTTCATGAAATTTTTATTTATTTTTATAATGATCATTTTTAATGAAATTAAATGAGACCATGGATGAATGGATTTATTGTTATAACTAGCTTTGTTATTTCAATTTTTACCTTGTATAACTACTGAATTTTGTAGTTCTAAAAGAGAAGCAGGATATACTAGGTATTTAAGGAAGGAGAGCAGAAAACCCAATGAGTTGTACAAACACCACCTGGAAGAAAATCCTGAGGCACAGATTTCAGCCTGCCAACTCACACAGGCAAGTTAACACAAAGAAGTTATCAGAAGACAACTAGCAGCTTCCACCCAGCAGCTTAGTTAACAGAATGTAACTTGCAACATTCTCACATGGTAGAAATAAAGGAAAATAGAAGAGGCCTCACCATCATACTTTCATAAACACCTCACACCAGCTCAGGGCTCAAGGAGAGTAGCCAGAAGCCAATTACCACTGGCCAGAAACTTCTAGAAACCAAACCACCCAATGAATTTTCACCCTCTTTGTCCTAAATACTCCAGTCTGTGTAAACCCTAACCCCCAATGTTAGCCAGTAAAATCAGAAAACCCTAGAGAGAGGACACATGTGTTTCACCCTGTAGCAAGCTTGCATCCATTTCTTGGATCACATACTATGTTTTTTCTAATTTCTTAATATACTCTTTACTCCATTGCCTACCCTAAGGCGTGTCCTTATATTCCTTTATGTGACATAGCTAAGAACCTAGACACCTGCTCTGATAACAAAAGTATGCAATCTTCGTTTTGGTTAAATTTTTAAAATGTCATCCAAATATTAGGACCTAGTTAATATGCTAAAACCTAACATATTCTAACTTACATTTGTTTAATGTCATAAGCAAGATATTTTCATATAAATCTTATTTCTGCTCACCTATAAGGTAGATTAGAAAGTTATGATGATCCCTTTTTGATCTAGGTGAAGGCAGGAATCTAAAAAGTCTTGTCTAGGGCCATACAACTAGTTAGAAGATCTGGTACGAAAACCTATATCTTGTCACTGCAAGTTAAACGTTCATACTGAAACTAGAAAAATTATCAATATTTTACTTAAAGCAGTAATTAAAGGTGATTGTGTATGAACAAAAATATTTAATTGCTCAGTGAACAATTTCAAAAACAGTTATTAACCATATAAAGAAATATTTCAAAATTTGATTCATTGGGAGGTAAAGTCTGAACATAAGCATTATAACACTATAAAAGAAGTTTGATTTTTTTTCTGACAATACTGCAGGAACACACTAAACAGATATATCTTTTCTTTCCTCTTCTAAACAGAATGGTATATCTTTGTAATCTTTTAAAAAATAGTGCTGAGTTATACCTCTCTGTCTGTAGCAGAATGGGAATCTTATGAATTAGGTTATCTCTGCCCTGTTTCAGAAAAGAAAATGAACAGGCTGCTGCACTGCTAGCTCCAGGGGACGCTATTCCCTGAAATTAGGCAGAGGTTGTACAGAAGTATGCATCAGTCCCAGAAGTGAGGGAATAGTTTTGAACACCACAAATGAACAATTACAAATGGAAAATATTTGTATTCTTATTTTTATTAAGAAATAAATTTGTACAAGTTAATAAAGCGGTAGACAGTTTGCTTTCTGGAAGTATATTAGAACTAGGGCTAATTGTGAAAAAGATTAGAACAAATTAGTGAAAAAATGTGAACTATAAGACAACTGAATTAGCTTCAAGTACATCATGCATTTGGATCATTTTTACAAACATTTGTAGAATACTATCTTTGGCATGAGGTAGTTTTTTATGCTCAATGGGAAATAGAAAGCTGAACAAGACAAAGAATATCCTCAGGCAGTTCACCTTTTATCAGGAAAAGGTAGAACATATGCAGAAATAATTTGCTTGAACTAGAATGACCAATTTGTCAAATAAGGATTCTTTTAAAGTAATTAATATGTAAATCCTGATTAGGAAGAACTTGAGACTTCTAATGTTCACTAGGTATTTAATAATTATTGTGTGCCTTCTATGTGTAGAGAGATTTAAAATAATGTGTTCTCTTAAGTAGCATCAATGTTTTCTTCTGTATTCTTGCATGGATTACCAAAATTTTCCTTTCTAGAGCTACATGGTTTTAGATTTTAAATTAGAGAATTTCAAGTTAATGAAGTTGAATTATATTAATTAAATAAAACCTACTAAACTTTAAAAAAAAACTATAAATTATGTTCATACTATCTTTATGAACAACAGTATGCCAATAAACTAGGTAACCTAGATTAAGTGGACAAATTCCTAGAAATACACAAAAAACCTACATTGACTTAAGAAGAAATAGAAGATCTCAACAAACAAATTACTAGTAAAGAAACTGAATGAGCAATCAAAATCCTCCCAACAAAGAAAATCCCAGGACCAGATGGCCTCACAGAGGAATTCTACCAAACGTTCCAAGAAGTCTTAACTCTGATTATGCTCAAACTCTTCCAAAATTTGAAAAGGACGAACCTTCCCTAACTTATTCAACACTTAACTCTGATTATGCTGAAACTCTTCCAAATGTTGAAGAGGACGAACCTTCCCTAATTCATTCAACAAGGCTAATGTCACCTTCAAACCAAACCTAGATGAAGATACCTCAATAAAAGAAAATGATAGACCAATATCTCTTTTGAAAAAAGATGCAAAATTCTTAACAAAATGCTAGTAAACCAAATCCAATAGCACATTAATATATACCATGAAGTGGAATTTATCCCTGCTAGAGAAATGTGGTTCAAAATATGAAAATCAATTAATGTAATAAGCCATAGTAACACAACAAAGGACAAAACCACAAAATAACCTCACGTGATGCAGAAAAGGCATTTGAAAAAAGTGCAGAACCCTTGATAAAAACACTTAGAACACTAGGAATAGAGGGAAAATTCCTTAATTTGTAAAAGGGAATATATGGAAAACCCACAGCTAACATCCTACTTAATGGTGAAAGACTGAAAGCTTTCTTTGTAAGATCAGGAACAAAAAAAGGATGCCCATTGTCACCACTGCTATTCAACGTTGCATTGGAAGTTTTTGCCAGAGCAGTTAGGCAAGAAAAAGAAATAACAGGCATCCAAATGGGAAAGGAAGAACTAAACCTTTTTCTATTTGCAGATGGTATGATCCTACATATCTAAAATCTTTAAAATGTCCACTATTTAGACTAAGTAACATGGCAGGGTACAAGATCAATACCCCAATATCAGTAGTTTCTCTATAAACAAGCAATAAACAAACAGAAAAGCAAATCAAGAAAAAACTCCATCAAAATAGCCACTAAAAAATTCAAATATCTAGAAATAAATCTTACCAGGAATGTAAAGGACTTGTACACAGAAAAATTCCAAATATTGCTAAAAGAGATCAAATATGATGTATATATAAATGGAAGGATATTCTGTATTCATGGATTGGAAGACTAATAATCATTAAGAGTCAATCCTATCCAGAGCAATTTAAAGTTTCAATGTATTTCCAATCAAAATTCCAACCAATTTCTTTTCAGAAATGGGAAAGCCAACCATTAAATTTATATGGGAGGGGAAGGAGCCCCAAATGCCTAAAGCCATCTTAAAACCACCAATGAAGTTAGAGGGCTCACACTTCTAATCTTAAAACTTATTACAAAGCCAAGCCACAGTAATCAATACAGCATGGTGCTGGGACAAGGAGAGCCATATAGACCAATGGAATAAAATTTAGAACTCAGAATCAAACTTTACATTTATGGGCAACTGATTTTAAGAAGGTAGCAAAGACCACTCAATGGGTAAAAAATAGTCACTTCAATAAATAGTGCTGGGAAAACAGCATTTGCAAAAAAAAAGAAGGAGGAACCCTAACTCATACCATATGCACCAATCAACACAAAATGGATCAATGACCTTAATATAAGAGGCAGAACTATAAAATTCCTAGAAGAAAATGAAAGAAAGCTACTTCAGGAGCTTGTGTGAGGCAATAGTTTCTTAGACTTTACTCACAAAGCATAGGCTACAAAAGAAAAATAGATAAAATAACACCTCATCAAATATAAAATATAAAAACATTTGTACCTCAAATAATTTTATCATGAAAGTGAAACAACAAATTACAGAATGGAAATACATGAAAGCCACATACCTAGTAAAGATTTAATATCCAGAATAGGTAACGAAATCCTTCAACTTCATTACAAAAAGTTAAACAGCACTATTTAAAAATGGACAAAAGACTTGAATATGCTTTTCTCCAAATAAATGGAGAAATAATTTTTGTCCAAATAAATGGACAGAAGCACATGAAGAGATGTTCAATATCATGAGACTTCACAGAAATGCTGTGAAAACTAAATGAGAGCATTTCACACCCACTAGAAAATAAGTATTGGAGAGGATGCGCAGAAATAGGAACACTCACCACTGGGTGCAATGTAAAATCGTGCAGCTAATGTGGAAGGCAGTTTGGCAATTCATTATATAGCTATGCATAGAACTAACACTTGGCCTGGCAATCCCACTACTAGGTGTACACCCCCAAAAACTGAAGGCATGGACTAGAACAGATATTTGCACCCTGTTGTTTATAGTGGCACTATTCACAATTGCCAAAAGATGGAAGCACAACCCAAGTGTAATCATATATATTTATGGGATATTATTTGGTTGTAAAAAGGAATGAAGTCTAGAAACATTTAAAAAATGGATGAACTTTGAAGACATAATGTTGAGGGAAATAAGCCGGAAACAAAAAGAAAATCACTCATTTGAAACAATTAGTATAAGCAAACTCATAGAGGTGGCATCTAGAATGTAGGTTTCCAGGGGTGAAGTTGGGATAGGGAATGGGAAGTTAAGGATTAAAATGTACAAACTTCCTATTTGGAATATGGAAATATTTGGTAATGGATAGTGGTGATAGTAACACAATATTTGGTAATGGATAGTGGTGAATGAAATTATCAGCACTGAAATATATATCTGAATATGATTAAAAGGGAAACTGTTAGATTGCATATATGTTAATTGAAATTTTTAAAATAACCCATGAACTACCCTACTTCACTAGGTACTGACCATATACTCAGGGTTTCTTGCTGTTCTATTAGAGAATTTAGCATTACATACCAGTATGGCAATTCAATAGTCTTTCTGTCATTGTTGGGGTCTCCACCCACCAAGACAATGTCCCATGGCTACTTGAACATATTCATATACCATAGAGGCATGCCCCAGGTGCACTTCTCCTTACACATTCTTCCATCACCAACACTCCACACCAGTGATCTTCCCCTGCCACAGTTGTGATCCTTCTGTGATCCAAAACCTCCCCCAAAACAAAGCCAAAAATCTTGTATGCAAAGTAACAAATTTTCCCATATTTTCCTCCAGTGTCTAATTATTTTTTATTTATCTTCAAAGCATCTTTAGGTTGCAGAAAACTCACAGAGAAAATATTGGGTTTCCCTTATACCCAAACCCCTCCCGCTCTTCTCCATTAATAATATTCTACATGTGTATTGTACATTTGTTACAATTGATGGACAAATATAAAAAAATGCTATCAACCATGGTTGATGGTTTATGCATTATGGCTACATTTTTCCCATACACTTTTACAGGTTTTGATAAAATTTAAAATGGCCTGTATACATCATTGAAAGATCATGCAGAACAATTCCAATGCTCTGAAAATGTCCTATGTTCCATCCATTCTATTCCTCCATCTCCCTTTCCTTGGAACGTATGGTAACCACTAAGTTTCAATTTTTGAAGCTTATGGGTTCATAGTTACATGCAATAATACTGAGTGCTTGACATGTTGGTCTGTTTTCTTTCATTAGGTACTGCCTATGTTCACGAGAGATTCTTGCCCTGCAAATTGAGAATATAGCAGGACTCCCCAGGGTTAGAGTTTAATATTTTCTTGTTTATCGTGTGGTTCTCCACCCACTGAGATAGCACACTATGACAAGAAAAACACTTTCATATTCCATAGAGGCATGTCCCAGGTAAGCCCTATCCTGCATATCATCCCACACCTGAAAATTTCACCAGGCCCTTGATGTTGATGGTTGTCTTATGCACTTTGCTCTTGTGAAATTGAAACTTTGCTTGTTATTTTATATTGCCTAAGATTTACCCCTGAAAGCCTCCTTGTTGCTCTAATTTGGCCTCTCTCTAAGTCAATCTCATCATATAAATGCACCTTTCCCTCAGAGTGGGACATGAGCCAGGACCTGAGGCTCATCCTGGAGATGAGCCTCCTTGGCACTGAGGGATTATTACAAAGCATCAACTAGAGATGCTGGAAGAAGACCTTGACCATAAGGGGGAAATGGTAAATACAAATGAGATTTTATGGCTAAGTGATTTCAAAGTGAGTCAGGAGGCCATTCCAGAGGTTATGCTTATGCAAGTCTCAGGAGGATCTCATTGAATGCCACAGTAAACAGTGCCTCAATTAGCAAAGCTTCTGAGGGCCCAAGAGACATCTAAGCACTGTGGGTAGAGTAGATAATCTCAGGAATTCAGCACCCTATCAAGGGGCTTTCCTTTGGAATATATGCTCCCCAAAGTAACAAGGTAGACTCATTTATAATTTGTCCACACTTGGCTCTGCTGCCCTTTTTATTTGAACCTATAATTAGCACTATATTTTTAAATATATGTCCGAGAGACTTAAATCTTCTGCCTATTCATATGATTGAGCCCTGAATCTCAGCAGATTTGAAGCACCTACTATCTAGTTCATTGGACAAACCCAGGACAACTATCAAAAGGATGATGATGGACCTGGGGAGGCCTGCTATGTTCTCAAATAAGGGGCAGGAGTCTTTTGAGAGCATGGGTGGTGCCCAATAGGGAAGGGCAGACCAGTATGTCAAGCCCTCAGTGTTGTTGCAATTAACTATGAATCTGGTCCTGCAAAGAATGAAGCCTGGTGGTTGCCATGGGCCCTGAGGGAAGGGGGAGGGTGGAAGAGAATAGATGGAGCAGGCAGCATTTTGAGAGTGATGGAAGTGTTCTACATGATCTTGCAATGATGGATACAGGCCATGTGAAATTTCATCAAAATTTATGCAAGTGTATGGTCCAAAATGTAAACCATAATGCAAAGCTTTTACTGTGATTGGTAGATATGTTTCAATATTTGTACATCAGTTGAAACAAATGTACCATCACATAAAATGTTATTAATAGGGGAAGAGGGAAAAGGGGATGCTGGATATATGGAAGTCACCGATATTTTGTACATGACTTTACTGTGACCTAAAACTTCTTTGAAGACAAAGTGATTAAAGTAAGACATTGGGGGAATAAATGGTAGAAAATGTCACTGTACATACTGGGCAACAGATCTTACAGTGATGAAAGGAAAACTGTCAAAACTTTTATATATATTTTATCATTATTTTTTATCCCAAATTTTTAAAAATATTTTTGTATTTTTAAATTTTATTGTATTTTATTTCTTATTTTAAAAATACCATTATTATTTCATTTTCTTATTAATTCTATTTGGCTATTTTATTGGCTTCATTATTGAAGAGGTTTTGGGTCACAGAAGGGTTACGACTGTAGCAGGGGAGGACCATTTTTGTGGGGTGCCAGTGATGGAGAATATGTGGGAGGAGGTTCACCTGTGCATACATATAAGGCATATAAATGTGTTTGAATATTCATGGGGCATTGCCACGGTGGGTGAAGATTCACACAATAAACAAAAGAATACTGAATTCACATCCTGGATTGCTCTGCCACATTCTTTGATGGAACAGCAAGAATCTCCCAAGCACAGAGACAATGGCTAGTTAAGGACGATGGTGCATTGACAGGCCCTTGATATTGATAACTGTGCTTATGAACCTTTACTCTTCAAAATTAAACTTAGCATTGTAGTATAGTGTGTCTAAGCATTGCCTCCTGAGAGCCTCCTTGTTGCACAAATTTGGGATCTATCTAAACTGAACTCAGCATATAAATCTAATAACTTCCCCCCCGCATGGGACATGACTCCCAGGGATGAGCCTCCCTTGCACTAAGGGATTACTAGCAAGCACTAACTAGCAATACAACTGGATAAAGACCTTGTCCAAAAAGGGGAAAAGGTAAAGACAAATGAATTTATATGGCTAAGAGACTTCAAAGTGAATTGGAAGTTCATTCCAGAGGTTACACTTATGCACAACTCAGCAGGCTCTCACTGACTGCTGAATTAGACACTATCTCAAATAGTAGGGCTTCTAAGAGCTCTGGGGGGCACCTAGGCACGTTGGTCAAGCCAGATAAGCTCAGGAGTTTGGTGCCTAGTCTACTTTGGTGTTTGTGCTCCCAAGGGTGACAGAATTGGACTCAGTTTTGGTTTCCCTACACACATGGCACTTTGGTCCTTTCTATTTGAAACTATAGTTGGTGCTGGAGTTGGTAGGTGTAACTCTAAGAGACTGGAATCTTGGGGTTATTCATGTGCCAGCTGGACCCTGACCCTCAACGGAATTGCAACTTTTACTCTCCAGTTCATTGAACTCACCCAAGACAACTAACAAGGAGGTGATGATGAACAAACACCATACCAAGGAACCGAGACAGTCTACAACTGCAAGCAAGAGAGTCTCATCCTTTGGATATATGGGACTGAAGCCTCCTCTCAACTAAAGGTGGAGTGGGCATCACCATCCCATAATCCTCAGGATTAGGGAATAAGCTATGGACTAGAGTGGACCAAGTAGTATTCTACTATGGACTTAGTGTGATTCTAGGAAAGAAAAAGGTTATATCATTAATGTGGAGGCAGTGGCCAATGGAGGTTCTGAGGTGAGGGAGAGGGAAAACAGGTGTAACACGGAGGCATTTTCGGAACTTGGGAATTGTCCTGAATGACATTGTAATGACAGTTGCGGGCCATTATATATCTTGCCATGACCTACAGAATTGTGTGGGAGAAAGGGTAAACTACAATGTAAACTATAATCAATCATTAGTGGCAATGATCCAAAATGTGTTCATCAATAGCAATGAATGTACCCCACTAATGAAGGATGTTATTAATCTGGGTAAAAGTGGGTGGTGTGGGGAGCAGGGCATATGGGAATCCCTTATACATTTTTATGTAACATTTATGTAATCTAAATACCTTTAAAAAATTAAAAATTTAAAAAAAAAAATCAACCCTGAAAAAAAATTGTAATGATGGGCAATCCCCATCCCAGGAAGTAGAGAGTGTCTGCAACTGCAAGCAATACAGTTCCGTCCATCACCCCATGGGATCTAACTCCCTTTCAATCAGAGACAGGGTGGGCATCACCATCCGCAAATGCTCGAGATTGAGGAAACATAAGCAGTGAAAGCTACTATGGGCTAAAGTAGACATTATTACTCTAGCACTGAATGAACTTGTAACATTGATATAAAGGCAGTGGCCACCAGAAGTTCTGAGGAGAAGGATAGGGAAGAATAGATGCAACATTTGGACATTTTTGGGACACTGGAATTGTCCTGCATGACATTGCAGGATGGATACAGTCCATTATACATTTTGTCAAAACCTATAAAATTATGCAGAGCAAAGTGAAAACTATAATGTAAATTACACTCCTAGGTTAATACAATGCTTCAAAATGTGTTCATCAATTGTAACAAATGTACGACACTATTGAAAGATGTTGTTAATGTGGGAAAGAGTGGGAGGGAAAGAGGGTGTGGTATAGGTGAGTCCCCTATATTTTTAATGTAATATTTATATGATCTAAAGTCTCTTTAAAAAAATTCATGGAGCTACACTACAGAAACTCTGAGTCCTAATTTAAACTATGGACTTTAATGAATAGTACAATTATAAAAATGTGCTACATCAATTGTAACAAATGTTCCACACCAATGCAAGTTGTTATTGGTGGGGTTGTATATGGGAAAATGTATATTATGCATGATTGTTCTGTAAATGCACAAGTACTCTAATAAAAAAAAAGAAATCTCTGCATTTCATTGCTTTCTGGACAGTAATTAGATAATTAGATATAAATTTTAAATGTCTTAGTTTTTAAGTATATGTATCATTTTTGATTTTCAAATTTTTATATCTAATTGTTTAGATTATCATGAGAGAATTTGACTGCAAAAGCTAAATTTTTGTTATGTAGAGACAGGGTATCAAGCTTACCTAATATATGGCAGGCAACAACTTTCAGATTATTGTACTCGACAGAATGTGCATGGTTTTCTAATTCATGCTTTCATTGAGTGTACAATGATTGCACAGACCTAACTTTATTCTTTTGTGTCATTCCATGTGCTTTCACCATATTTATCCTGAGACTTTCTACCTACATCCCTGGGATCCATAAAGCAACCCCTGCTCCCATCCTTCGGTGTATGCTCTCCTAAGCATCCACAATTCATTTTATAGTTCATTGGTCTACTTCTTTAATTCTGACTACTTATTTACAACTTTGCAATGCTTTCAGTTATAGATGCAAGAGAATATTTATTAAATTTTATCCAGTATTTCTGTTTTTGTAGTAATATTATTTTGAAATTATCTTAATCCTTATCAACATTTTACGTGCTATAATTCTTTCGCTAAACTTTTGTTAATATTTTTACATAGGGCAATTATTCATCCTTTATAAGCTTTTACATATATTTACTCATATTACATGTTTTTGCATACCACTGTTATGTATATTTCAGTAGATTTGTAAGGTATTTTTCTGTGTATGTACTGATTGAGAGAAATAATATCTATTATATCTTATTATATAGTATGAAGTTGATTTCTATTCAATAATAATTTTTGAGGAAATATTTGCATGGTCTTTCAATGGCATGTAAAATATTATGAGGTACTGGATTGAAAAATAACTACACAGGAACGACTTGAGCAGAGTTCAATGGAAGCGATTTTAAAGTCATGCTGAAACATTAATGGAACAGAATTCTAGAATGTTATAAAAACTTTAAAGTTAATAAATATCAAGGAGGAAATATTCTGGGCCATTTATTGTTATTTTTTAAATGTTTCTTTGTGGCGGCCATCAATGGAGGTGCTTAGCTCTCGGAGGAGGACTGGGCACTTCAGAACTTGGAGCCTCTTTCACCCTGGTTATAATCTTAATCATAATAGCGATATCTTTCCTTTTTAAATTGTTTACCTGCGAAAACATGCTCCTGGCTTATGCTGTGATTGGTACCGCTGGGTGCAAGGCAAGGCACTGCAAAGGA
>JAQZBX010076741.1:0-14384 GCA_029593785.1 Cabassous unicinctus | reverse complement strand
GAGTGACTTTAAAAATCCTAAAACCTTTTTTTCATCATAATAAAGTATCTTTTCCACGAAAAAGAAAGAAAGAAAAGGCAGCCTCTTGATTCTGTTTTAACAGTAAATGAAATATGCCATTTTGTTGTGTGTTTAGTGGTCCATTACTCTTAAGACCCTCTTTTTAGGCTAGGCACTTCCATTTGATCATTTATTATCTTTTAACCATCAATTTCTCTCTCCTTAGCTCTCTGTGTTCAAAAATGCTGCTTCAGAGGCAAAACCTGAATCAAAATATGTATCCCCCATCACGTCCTACCAGCCGATTGCCTCCGAGAATGAGAATGGAGAGCAGCTGTCTCCAGTGACGGTCACAAGCTCTCCTGCAGAAGACAGTCCCGAGAAAGGAAGAGAGAGAGAAGAGCCTGCTGGCGACACAGACACGGGGATGACGGATGAAACAGTGATTGATGTGGCCCCCGGTAGCCCTCTGGCCCCAGGAAGGAGAAAGAATTCTTTCCATTCCAGCAACAACCGGTGTGACCCCGGTAGCAGCACATTAAACTCGTATCACTCCAGGAATGGTTCTGACAGTGGCCTTGTGGAGTCGGGCGGCTTCTTAACTGACCCAGAATTCCCCCCGACTAATGAAACGGAAGTTAAGACAGAAGGACAAGACTCCCTGATGCTGAGAAACACTACCACCTCTTTCGGTTACGATAAACCCCACGTGCTGGTCGATCTGCTGGTGGATGATGCCAGTAAAGAGTCCTTGATTGGTTATAGACTCACAGCAGATTCCAAAGAATTTCCATAAAATCAGCCAAGATGCACCAACTTGGAAGGATCTGATCTTACAGAAAGATCAAGGTGCCTGAAATTGTGTCTTAGTTGTCATTGAGCAGGTGGAGTATCTTGGTTTAGATAAAAGTATAAAGGGCCTGTTTAGGTCTATCGTGTTTCATCTGGAAACAAAAACAAAACTCAGAAATCTCGTCTCATGCAAAGCCTGCCCTCTGACTCGGTTAGCAGCAGCAGTGAGCGCCCTCCAGGGTCTGTGACGGTAGCGCTTACCCTGGTCCCTTCCAGCTCCTGGAAGATACATGATGGATTCTTTTCTTTTCTGTACCTGGTATGTTGTTTGTTTTTGTAAGTTTATGTATGTTGCATTTTTGATGCTTAATTTCAGAAGAAACTCATAATGCTTTTTAAAAAAAGCAAATGCAAACTATAAATACAATTATATAAATAGAAACATTTTCTATGGAATGTTGCCTTTAGAGATGTTTAATTAAGGTGTTTTTTAACTAATTTTTGTATTCATGTAGTCAAGCACTTAGGATTGTTTTTCATAGTTAACCAGAATATTTTAGCCGTTTATTTCCATGTGTTAACGCTGTAGAGTTATTTTCTGATTGCTCACATCTAATCTTGAAAATCGTCTTTAAAGAGGGCCCTTTTATAGCTGTGTTTTGACCTTTAGCACACAGACTGCTGCTCTGAGTGGTTCATGAAGAAAAGCAGGTTTAGGTGTGGAGCACGTGGCGCTAGGAGCCGTGAGCGTGAAGGTGGCAGGCAGAGCCCTGTGGGCGAGGCACGCGTGGCCTGAGAGGCAGACAGGGAGTTCTTGGGAATTGCTAAGGGGGTAGAAATCAGGAGCAGATGTGGCTCAAATGGTTAAGTGTCTGCTTCCCACATGAGAGGTCCTAAGTTTGGTTCCCGGTGCCTCCTCAAAACAAAACAAAATAAACAGCAAGCAGACAAACAAAACCAGCTCAGGGGAGCCGATGCTGCTCAGTGGTTGAGTGCCAGCTGCCCACATACGAGGTCCCAGGTTCAATCCTTGGCCCAGTACCTCAAAAAAAAAAGGTAGAAATTAAGACTCAATGAATGGACCCAAAACTTCTAAAAATACATTTTACTTAAGTAAACTAGCAAATAAACCATGGAAATATATCTCTCTTCACTTAAAAGTGCAAATTGAAATGAGATACTATTTTTTTCCTTTTAGTGAAATAAAAAGTAGTGAATATTGGTTAGATGGCAATGAAACTGGCATACTCACTTATTTTGGAGGCAAAAGTGCCTCTTGCAAATTGCTTTCAAGCCAATACACCAGTACATTTATGTCCCATAAAAGTACATATCTTTTGACAGACTGATATCCTTTTTATGGAAAAATTCTGAGAAGTAAATCCTTAAATGACATGTACCCATATTAAATTGAAAAAAAAAAAAAAAGGCAAAAATTGAAAATAATGGAAGGAGTTAAGGATAAAGTGATAGTTACTGTCCTCCAAAAAGTACCAGTGTGAACCCTCCAAGTGCGAATACAGCGCCTGTGTTACACCTTAGGTAGTTCTGACTGGTAGCAGTCTCGTTAATCATTTTAATGCTTTTGTTTGCATTTCTTTAATAACTAGCAGAGCTGCATATGTTTTATTAGCTCCTTGCATACTTCTATGACTTGATTGGTTTTGTCCTTTGTCCGTTTCTTTCTGGGCTGTTTATACTTTTCCTACTGATTGTACCCTTTGTGTACCATGAATTACACTTTTCTTTATATATAGGTTCTTGCCTTTTGACTTTGTCCCTTACCATATAGAAGTTTAAAATGTTTATAAAGTCAATTTAATCTGCCTTTTAGTATCATGCTTTAAAAATCCTCCGCTTTGCCAAGAAGAAATTTTCACCCATATTTTCTTCTGGTATTTTGGGGGTCATTGTTTCATTCCTACATTTAACTCTTGGATCCTTCTAGGTTTTTTTTTTTTTTTTTTTAACAAGGAATGAGCTAGACATCCAACTTCTTATTTTGTATTAGTTTCCTAGGGCTGCTGTATGTAACAAATCACCACACGTGGGGTGGCTTTAAAACAGCAGAAATTTGCTGTCTGGAGTTGGAGAGAAGGTCTGACAGCAGGGTCGGCAGGGCCGCGTTCTCCCTGAAGGCTTCAGGGAAGGGCCTTTTCCCACCTCTTCTGGCTTCTGGAGTTGCCGCCAACCCTCGGCATTCCTTGGCTCGTAGCGGCATTGCTCCAGTCTCTGCCTCCATCGTCACATGGCCGCCTTCTCTGGCCCTGTGTCCAGATCTCTGTCTCCCCATAGGGACACCAGTCATTGAACTTAGGGTCACCTGCTGCAGTGTTTCTTCATCTCAGCTTGAGTATATCTGCAAAGGCCCTGTTTCCAAATAAGGTGCCAGGGGTTAGGAGATCAATGTGTCCTTTTGCAGCATATGTTTCAACCCACAGCATATCTTCCTCTTGATAAATTAGCAACAATTGTCCCAATACCATTTACTAAATAGTCCAACTTTGCTGAGGCTTTGAATGTCACATTTACCGTATGCCAATTTCTCAGCAGACCTGGGTCTGTTTTTCATTGTTCTTTTTCTTGTGTCAGTAACACATTTTCACTTGTTACGTCTTTATACCGGGATGTGTTCTAACCTCTGAGGCCCTCCTTAATGCTTTCAGTCCATGTTTGTTGTTTATGATAAGGGTTAGGGTTCCTCGTGTTTCCCCAAATTTTGAACTCATTTTGGAATTGCCATTGCCATCGCATTGACTTGATACACTATTTCAGGGTAACTAACGTTTTCCAAAGCTGAATGTTCTGCAGGAATGGGGAATTTCTCTATTCAAGTCTTATGCCCCTCATTAGTTTCACGCTTCATACAGGTGCATGTCTTACTCAGTTTATTCCTTGATATTTCATGTTTGGTGTTGCTGATGGGAATGTAATTTTGCATTAAGGTTTTAAAATGGCTATTTATAAGAAAGCTATTGTTAAATACTGTTTTTGTATCCAGCCAACATCTAAACTTTTGTTCTGTGAGGTTTTTAGTTGATCATGTGGCTGTCCCAGTATACAGCTGTATTGTCTACAAATAAAGATAATCTTGCCTCCTCATCACAATATCATTCTTTGGATTTTATTCCCTTGTCTTCAACTTTGATGAATTGGTTCTGTCCAAATTGACCAGAAGCTGGTGGCTGTAGGTAAATCACTGAGCTTTGTGGGCGTTGGACTAAATTCTCTGTCTTTTGGCTCTAAGGATCTTGTGTGTTAACCAATGAGGGCATCCCCTTCCCTACAGCTTCATAAACTTAAATTTTTTCCCTAACTTATTACTGATTACCAGATACTCATGTCATGGCATCGCCATCTCACGCCAAGTTAAACTCTCACGTTTGAGGTGCTTGTTCTTAGGCCTAGACCAGAATAGACATGGATGACTCAGATAAGCCCCACTGTGTGCACAGTGATCCGTTAGCATTGCACCAACTCTTCGTTCACCTCTACATCCTGCAGCCTGGACTCTTTCGGCCTCTTCCTCCTAGAGATTTGCATTCTGCATCATGAATGAGTAAATGAGCGAACGAAAGAACAGATGTCTGATATTGAAATGGTGGTCACCGAGCTGTTTCCAGATGCCCCACTTCACTTCACCTTCACCTTCACCACGCCCCACGAGGAGGAACTGCTGTCCCCACTTAACATCCTGGCACCTTGTCTCCGCAAGTTGAGGGACTTGCCCAGTAAGCGGGAGAACAAGGATTCAGCCTCCCAGGATGCTCCTTGCAGCCAGCCCCTAGTGGCTATTCCCGTGTTCGGAAGAGAGTTCTGAGAGTAGAGAGTGTTTTCTGGGATGCTAAGCTGTGTTAAGAGACTATCGAAGTAGAAATGGTTTTAAATATTTCTAAAGCGAGGGTCTCAGGGGAGAAGGGAAGAGAAAGTCAGACGTGGATACCCCTGATGCTTCTCTGCCGACACGGAGATGGTAAAAGGATCTCCAGGTTACATCGAATCCCCCATTAAAGAATAACGTTTAGGGTTAGGGATACTTAGCCTCCAGAAAGCTCTGACAACCAACATTCACGGAGCTCTGGTGTGAGCCACGCACAGTGCCAGGACCCGCCTGGCACAGGTGAGCAAAGTAAGGCTTGGGGAGGAAGAGGGCCTGCCGTCTTGTCCCACCACGAGTCAGGGCAGAGCCGCAGTTTCTAAATGAGACCTGAGATCAAGCGAGAAGCCCAAGGAAGGAGAGGAAGCTGGAGCGCAGGTGAGTGTGGGAGAAGTGGCCCTTCTCTCCTGCTGGGAAGGGGAGGGGGCTCTCGGTGTCCAAACTCTCAGAGACAGGTCCTTTTCAAATGCTGCTGTGGCCTAACAAATGGATTCTTTGAGTCGAGGGATATCTATTCAGCTCCTGCTAGGAACCATCTCACGTTGGGGGATCCCCCACCCTAATGTGTGCAGAGGAGTGGGTAAGAGTGTGGGCTCAGAAGCCAGGCTGCTTTGGGCAAGTTACTTAACTTCTCTTGGCTCAGTTTACTCTGAAGCAGGAAAAGTAGCAGTAATAAGCACAGGGTGTTGTGAGGTCCTCTCCAAGGGCCCTCGGCTCAGTGCCTGCCTGTGGCCATGCACGTGATGGATATGAGTGACCCTCAGAGTGGAAGGAAGCATCGGGGAGACCGTCGCATTCTTCGTTACCAACCAGCTGGAGGAGGCTGTGGAGGCAAAGCAGGGTGAAGCCTGAGCAGAGCAGGGGAGCTTCAAGTGGGCCAGGCCTCTGCCTCCAGTTGGGGATGGTGCAGGGAGAAGGAGCTGGGAAATCCAGCAGGTGCAGGAGCCTTAAAAGTGCACGAGGCCATGGCGTTCATTTGTTCAGTTCAGGCCCTTTCTCTCCCGTTTTGCACTCTCCCTGTCCTTGGCTCAGCAGTGCAGCTCACCCCAGGAAGTGGATCCACTGAGAGCAGAAGATAAAGGCTCCGGGTGAAGGACCCTGCCCGGCCCCTCCCCACAGAGGGCTCGTAGCTCCAGGGCTTGGGTCCAGCCCCCACCTTAATATTCCCATCTGACTCTCAACTTTCCTCTGCCTGCAGCCTCCCAGCACCTCTCCCTCCCTTGGGACACAGCCCAAAGTCACAGGACCGGGGAGGTATGGGGGGGCACCCAGGCCCCTGACAGCCTTTGCATCCTGCTCTTCCCTTCAAGCACTCTGCCCTGGCCCTAGGGCCTCGGCTCCATCAGTCTCCCCAGAGCTGGGCAGTTCCCAAAGCCAGGACGAGCTCCTGCCCCAGGCAGCCCAGCCCTGTCTAATTCACTTTAATATCCCAGACGTTGAGGCTAGTGTCTGACCTGAAGCAATTCTCAATACATACTCATTGATGAAATGAGCCGTCTGCGGAACCAGACCTTGTCATTATGTCCAAGACATTAAAAGTTCACTTCTTACTAGGCTTTTGCAGTTTATAAATAAATGTGTGTGTGTACATATATATATACACACACGGGAGGTGGAGAAAGACGATACCTGGGTTGTGATTCCAGAAAATTTGAAAACATCTGCAGAAGAATTGCAGAGATTCTTACAAGCTGGAAGTGACTGAAAGTCAATAAAATATGTGGAATAAAGGTGTGGGATTATGGTCAGATTGTAAAAAGCTAGGCAAGGTGCAAAAAACAAAAATTGGCTTTTACTTTTAAAATTATTTGCAAGCACTCCATATCCATCAAACATACACTCTCCCCATTTCTTCCCTCCTCCCATTCCCTGGTAAACTTTCTATCTTGTAAATTTTTGCTTTTTCTATTCATCTGTGACATCATGCAATATTTTGCCCTTGTGTGCCTTGCTTATTTCACTGAGTATAATGTTTTCAAAATTCATCCATGCACCAGCATGTCTCAGAATTTCATTTCTTCTTATGGCCAAATAATACTCCATTGTGCATATGTGCCACATTTTGTTTGTCCATTCATTTGCTGATGAACATGGGTTGTTGCCACCTTTTGGCTATGGTGAAAACATTGCTATGAACATTGGTGTACAAGTGTCTGACACCGTTTTCACTTTCTTTGGAATTGCTGGGTTATATGGTAATTCTATAATTAACTTTTTCTCTTATTGGAGAAGTTGTAGGTTTACAGAAAAATCATGCAGAAAATACAGATTCCTAAATACTCCCCCTCACACACAGTTTTCCCTATTAACCCTTTGCATTAGTGTGGTACCTTTGTTACAACTGATGAAACAGTATTATTATAATTAAAGTATCAGCTGTAGTCCGTAGTTTACATTAGGGTTCACTGTGTTGTATAGTCCTATGTTGTATTTTTTTTTTCAACTCTAGTAACATATATAAACCTAACATTTCCCCGTTTAAACACATTCAAATATATAACTCCGTGGTTTTAATTACATTCATAATACTGTGCTACCACCACCCATTACCAAAACTGTTTCATCATTCCAAATAGAAATTCTGTACCAATTAAGGATTAACTCCCCACCCTGGCCCCTGATAACCTGTATTCTAGATTCTGAGTCTATGAATTTGCTTATTCTAATTATTTCATATCAGTAAGATCATACAATATTTGTCCTTTTGTGTCTGGCTTAATTCACTCGACATGATGTCTTCAAGATTCATTCATTTTGTCCCATGTGTCAGAAATTCATTCCTTTTTATGGCTGAATAATATTTCAGTATGTAAATAGCACTTTTTTTTAATCCTTTGTCAGTTGTTAGATACATGGGTTGCTTCCACCTTTTGGCATTGTGAATAATGCCACTATGAGCAGTAGTGTGCAAATATCCGTTTGAGTCCCTGCTTTCAATTCTTTGGAGGATATAGCTGGAAGTGGGTCACATGATAATTCTATATTTAACTTTGAGGAACTGCCATATTGCTTTCCACAGTGGCTGCACAATTTTTCATTCCCCCAATAATGCACTAGAGTTCCAATTTCTCTGCATCCTCTCCAAAATTTGTCATTTTCCATTTTTAAAATAAAGTCACATTTGTGGGTGTGAAGTGGTATCACATTGTGGTTTTGGTTTGCGTTTCCCTAATGCTAATGATGTTGAGCATCTTTTCATATACTTACTGGCCATTTGTAAATCTTCTTTGGAGAAATGTCTATTCAAATCCTTTGCCCATTTTTTATTTTAAATGGAAGCATTGCTTTAAGAAATTGTGTCCAGGCACATTTATCCCATTTAATCCTAAAAACTAACTCAATTGTTTCTCCAGTGCTCAAAAAGATACATAAATGAGCACAGATTTGTTCAATGACATGACCAAGGTCTCCTGTTGATGAAGAAAATGATGAAAAAATGCTTGTTCATATTTATCTCATAAAATTAAATCCCGTATTCTTTTTTTACCTTTAGCATTGATATAGTATTCTTTGCCTTTGCTACAAAAATATTACAATATTACTGTTAACTATAGTCTATAAGTTACATCAGTTCTATTCTTCCCATGTATCATCATATTCTTAACACCTTTCAGTAGAGGGGCATTCTTGTATGTGTATTATTAACCACAGTCCTCATCTACCACCAAAATCACTATGTTATACAGTCTCTAGAATATCCTCTAGCTGTCTTTCAATTAACATTAACCTCCCTAGACTACCTTTTTCAGCCACAATCACATTTATGAATCACCAGTGTTATACTCATTATAGTGCACTACCATCAACTCTATCCATTTCCACATATTCACAATCGACTTTATTAAACATTCTACATACATTCAGCATCAGATACCCCTTCTCAACCCACATTCTGTCACCTACTAACCTATATTCTATGATTTAACTCCATAAGTTTACTCATTGTATTTAGATCATATTAGTGAGACCATACAGTATTTGTCCTTTTATGTCTCAACATAATATCCTCAAGGTTCATCCATGTTGTCATGTGCTTCCCCTGTTCATTTCTTCTTACAGCTAAATAGTATTCCATCATATGTATATACCGTGCCCATTTTTTAATTGAGTAGTCTTTTTGATGTTGCATTATAAACGTTCTTTATATATACAAGATATTAAGCCCTTACCCAATACATGGTTTGCAACTATTTTCTCCCATCCTGTAAGTTGTATTTTCACTGTCCTAATAATGTCCTTAGATGTACAAATGCTTTTAATTGTGATGAAGGTAAGTTTATCTATTGTTTCTTTTGTTGCTCTTGCTTTTGGTGTCCTATCCAAGAATCCATTGCAAATCCCAGGTCATGATTTGTCCCAAAGTGCTTGGTGGTTTTAGCTCTTATATTTAGGTCCTCGATCTGTTTTTAGTTAATTTTTATATATGGTGTAAGGTAGGGGTTGAACTTCATTCTTTTGCATGTGGATATCCAGTTTTCCCAACACTATTTGTTGAAGAGATTCTTCTTTCCACGTTGCATGTACTTAGCACCCTTGCCAAAAATCAGTTGGTCAGGGAAGCAGATGTGACTCAAGCAATTGGACTCCTGCCTACCACATGGGAGGCCCTGGTTCAGTTCCTGGTGACTCCTAAAGAAGACAGCAGGCTGGTGCAACAGGCAGGCTTAGCAAGATGACACAACAAGAGACACAAGAAGAAAAACATAATTAGAGACACAACGAAGCAGGGAACAGAGGTGACTTAAGTGATTCCCGGTGCCTCCTAAAAAGGACGAGCAGGACAGCGAGCTGGCATGACAGGCAGGCGCGACAAGCTGACGTGACAAGAAGATGCAACAAGAGATGCAACAGGAAAGACATAACGAGAGCCACAACAGAGTAGGAAATGGAGGTGGCTTAAGCGATTAGGTGCCTGCCTCCCACATCAGAGGTCTTGGGTTCGGTTCCCGGTGCCTCCTAAGGAAACCAAGAAGGCGAACAGACACAGCAAGTGCCAACAAGGGGGTGGGAAGAAATAAATAAATAAAATGAATCTTTAAAAAAAATCAGTTGGTCATAGATGTGTGGGTCTATTTCTGAACTTTCAATTCTGTTCCATCGGTCTATATCTCTATCCTTCTGCCAGTACCACAATTGTTTTGATTACTCTGGCTTTGTATGACAACTTTTAATTGGGAAGTGTGAGGTCTCCAACTTTGTTCTTTGGCTATTCAGGGCCCCTTGCAGTTCTATATGAATTTGAGGGTTGGCTTTTCCATTTCTGCGGAAAAGGCTGCTGGGATTTGGTAAGGAATGCACTGAATTGTAGATCACTGTGGATAATATTGACATCTTAACAATATTAGTTTTCAAATCCATGAACATGGGATGTCTTGCCAATTATTTAGGCATTCTTTAATTTCTTTTGGCAGCTTTTATAGTTTTCAGTGGACAAGTCTTTTATATCCTTGATTAAATTTATCACTAGATAATTTATTCTTTTAGATGCTGTTGTAAATGGAATCATTTTCTTAATTTTCTCTTCAGATTGTTCATTGCTAATGTATAGAAACACAATTGATTTTTGCATTTTTGCAATTGATTTTGCCACTTTGCTGAATTCATTTCTTAGCTCTAATAGCTTTCTTGTGGCTCCTTTGGATTTTCTATATTTAAGACCATGTCATCTTCAAGTAGATAGTTCTGTTTCTTCCTTTCCAGTTTGGATAACTTCTATTTCTTTTTCTTGCCTAATTTCTCTAGCTACTGTGTTATTTTTTAAGAGTACTGCCCTCCTTTACCAGTTGCCAAATTCAGTGAGTTAACTTTACTTCTGCCTAGATTATGCCATCTATAGAGATGCTTATTTTCCATTATTTCAACTTTCCCTTTCTTGTCTAGGATGGAACCATATATGATTCACTCTCCAGGTCTGGGATGGCTCCTCTTTTTCCACTCATTTGGATTCCTGCTTAAAGCCCACCTTCTTGGGAAATATTTCGACAGTTATAACACTGCCCTGGGGGTTATATGCTGCCCCCAGCAGATCCACGGGGGAAGTGAGATGGGGAACTCCTGTTTCGCAAGCCTCTGCTACAGGCAGATGCTTGACAAGGCTTATCGTATTGCCTGCTGGCTACCTGGTGCCTAGTGTTTCACATATATATTTTTTTATTTTCAAATGAGGAAACTGGAGCACAGGAAAATTAGAAGATTTTATTCAGGTAAACTAGGAAGCAAAGAGTTATGCTTTGTCACTACAACATGGTAGGAACCCAGAACGTAAATAAACATTGAGGATGGCAGGCTGGGGAATTATGGAGCTGGGGGTGGGTGGTGGATAGGGGTGCAGGGGTAGTAGTTAGGAGGGAGGAGGCTGAGGGGCTGGGATAAGTGCAGTTCAGAAGCCTCAGGGTCAGCTAACACTGGCGTCCATGCTTGGTGAAGGGGGGAAGTGGGGTAGGGAGAAGGTAAGAGCCCTCCATGCTGTTGTGGTGCCCCTATTTTGGGGGAATATGGGGTGTTTAAATGGGTTCAGCTAGAGTCTAGAGACCCCAGAAATCAAACAAAATCAGTGAGTGCTCTGAGTTTGTGGAGATTTGAGGGGAATGAGAAATGGCATCCCACTGGACTTTGTGGACCCCGTGGTGAGTAGGTGAAGCTCGAAAACATGTCTTGTGATGGATTCAAACTCAGGTTTCATCTGTCTCCAAAGTCTAGGTTTTTCCCACTGTGGACTAATGTCTCTAATTTCATATATGAAAAGGGGCTTTAAGCCTTCCACCTCTCTTTGAATATGTGTCGGGCGTATCAGAGAACTTTGACAACTGGCAGCACATCCAGAAATAGCCTCAGGTGAAGCTGAAAATACATTTGAATAAGTTACTTATGGTGGTTTCCCACAGTGCTGCAATAAAACAGTACAAGAAATACTTTTTTTTAAAATGCAAAAGGTATTTTCTTATTCTGAGATTGATGAGGAATTTTATTGTTGTTTAAAAGTCCAAGGTACATGTTGTTGGACTTTTACTGCACTTAAGCAGCTGCCTGGCCATATTTTATAATACTAATCCATCTCTCTGCCTTCAACTTTCAGAAAGCAAAGCAATGTAAGAGGGGATTTCCAAATTAAGCATGGTTGTGCAAGTCAGCATGTTTTTCTTCCCCTCTGGAAATGATGAAAAAACAAAAATGAGAATTCAAATTAAAAAGCTCTTCCACCAGATTCTCACACTCTTGTAAGAGGTTTTTGTTTGTTTGTTTTAAGGAGATACTGGATATTGAATCCAGGACCTCTTATACGGGAAGCAGGTGCTTAGCCACCGAGCTACATCTGCTTCTCAATGAGAGGTGGTTTTTTCATTTGTTTGTTCGTTTTTAGATGTACTGGAGCTCAAACCTGGAACCTCGTACGTGGGAAGCAGGCGCTCAACCACTTGAGCTACATCCACTCCCCCCCACCCCCCTCCTTTTTTTTTTTCCAAGGAAAGGTATGTACATTTTTGAAAGTATTACTTTCAACAGCTGTTCCACAATCTGGTCATTTTTAGGGTTGTCCATCAATACTGTTAATCCAGGGGAAATATTTAACCAGACTTAATAGTCAAATGATTAATAATAATAGATTCCAAGTTAAAAATCTCCTATATTTTCTATGTGGCTTTTCTGTAACCTAAAGCTTCTTTGAAGATAAAGTGAAAAAATAAGATACTGGGGGAACATATGGAAGAAATTGTCTCTGTTCATAAAAGATAACGGATCTTACAGTGATGAAAGACACATTGAAAAAATTTTTTTTTATTTTACGTAATTTTTTTATTTTTACTTTTATCTTTTAATATTTTAGTTTTGTATTTTATTTGTTATTTTATTATTATTATTACTTTATTTTCTTATTATTTTTATTTGTTTATTTTTTGTCTTTGTTTTCTGGGAGGTTTTGGATCACAGAAGGGTCACAGTTGTGGCAGGGCAGGATCACTGGTATAGGGTGTTGGTGATGGGGAGATGTGTGGGGAGGGGTGCGCCTGGGGCATGCCTGTATGGCATATGAATATGTTCAAGTGGTCATGCGGCATTGGCTCATTGGATGGAGACCCACATAATAGCCGAAAGAATATTGAATTCCCATCCTGGGAAGTCCTGCTACAGTCTCTACCAGAGCAGCAAGAATCCACCAAGTACATGGGCAATGCCTAGTAAAGGAGGACAGACCATCACACCAGGCCCTTGTTATTGATGGTTGTACTTACGAACCTTTTCTTGTGAAATTGAAACTTAGTCTATTATTATATGTTGCCAAAGAGTTATCTCCTGAAGGCCTCCTTTTTGCTCAAATGTGGCCTCTCTCTAAGCTAAACCCAGCATACAAGCACACTACCTTCTGCCTGACATGACTCCAGGGGATGAGCCTCCCTGGCACTGAAGGATTATTACCAAGCGCCAACTGGCAAGCCATTTGGAAAAAGACCTTGATCAAAAGGAGGAAATGTTAAATACAAATGAAGTTTGATGGATAAGAGATTTCAAAGTGAGTTGGGAGGTCATTCCAGAAGTTACACTTATGCACATCTTAGCAGAACCTCATTGAGTGCCACAGTAAACACTGCCTCAAAACAGTGGGCTCCTGAGGGCTCTAGAGACACCTAGACACTATAGGCAGGGCAGACAATTTCAGGAATTAGGCATGCTCTCAGTGGGCCTTACTTTGGAATATATGCTCCCTAATGTAACAGAGCTATGCTGTTAGACTCATTTATAATTTTCTTACACATGACTCTCCTGCCCCTTTTATTTGAACCTATAATTAGCACTATACTCATTAAATATATGTCCCAGAGACTTAAATCTTTGGTCTGTTCATATGCTGGTTGAGCCCTGAATCTCAGCAGAGTTGCCACACTTACTCTCCAGTTCACTGGACTTACCCAGGATAACTAACAAAAGGATGATGATGGACAATGCCCATGCCAAAAAACAGAGTATCCACAGCTGCCAGCAAGACAGTTCCAACCATCTGCTCCATGGGATCTAAACCCCCTCTCAATCAGAAACAGAATGGGTAGGGGAGCAGATGTAGCTCAAGTGGATCAGTGCCTGCTTCCCATGTACTAAGTCCCAGGTTCAATCCCTGGTACCTCCTAAAAAACAAACAAACAAACAAATGAAAAACTCAACTGTCTTGGGGAAGCAGATGTAGCTCGATGGTTGAGTGCCTGCTTCCCATGTGTGGAGCCCTTGGTTCAATCCCAATACCTCCTAGGGAAAAAAAAAAAGAAAGAAACAGAGTGGGCATCACCGTCCCCAAATCCTCAAGACTGAGGAATGAACAAACATAAGGGGGAATGCAACTATGGACTAAAGTAGACTTATCATTCTAATAATGGAAAAACTTGGATCATTGATGTAAAGGCAGTGGCCACCAGAAGTTCTGAGGGGAGGGAGAGGGAAGAATAAGTGTAACATGGGGGCATTTTTGGGACATTGGAATTGTCCTGCATGACATTGCAATGACAGATATAAGCCATTACACATTTTGTCAAAGCCTATAGAATTGTGCAGTGCAAAGTGTAAACTATAATGTAAACTATAGGCCATGGTTAGTAGCAATGCTCCAATATGTGTTCATCAATTGTATCAAGTGTACCACACTAATGAAAGATGTTGCTAATGAGGGAAAGTGTGGGAGGAAAAGGGGTGGGACATATGGGAATTCCCTGTATATATATATATATAT
>JAQZBX010076740.1:0-14385 GCA_029593785.1 Cabassous unicinctus | reverse complement strand
AAAGATTTATTTATTTATTTATGTATCCCCCCCTTGCTGCTTGTGTTTTACTGTGTCCATTCGCTGTGTGTTTTTTCCGTGTCTGCTTATCTCCCCCTTGCTGTGAGGTCCTGCTGCATCAGCCTACCGCACCGTGCGGGCCGGCCGGCCTGCCCTCACAAGGAGGCCCCGGGAAGTGAACCCGGGGCCTCCCATATGGTAAGCTCTATCCATTGAGCCACTCCCGCTTCCCTGAAGAGCCTTTGTAAAAATCTGTTTTCAAATGTAAGAAAGATTGAGTTCCCTGTGTGTGTATGAGTAGAAGCAGCATTTTTTAAAAGGCTATAGCCAATAAAATGTCTCTAATTTGTTAAAAAATTAATTTATAGCCCAATCAATTGAGCAACGACTGATGAAAATGGATCACACTGCAATTCACCCACATCTACTTGATATGAAAATTGGTCAAGGCAAATATGAGCAAGGGTTCTTCCCAGAGTTACAGTCTGACGTCTTGGCAGCAGGACCAGCCAATAACAAGTAAGCACGCACCTCACTCATGTAGCTGGTTGGAGGGCTAAACGAAGAGTGGGTGCCCTGCAACTCTGTGGGGCCCGTACTTAACGACTAAATACCTCATCCCTCTGATTACTGTTTTTAAAGACCAAATTAATCCATTTGAAATACGGATTGACACTCTATGAGTATTTGATTTTTTTTTTTTTTTTTTTTTTTGAGGTACCAAACATGAGACCTCATAAGTGGGAAGCTGGTGCTCAACCTCTGAGCCACATCGGCTTCCCTGAGTTGGTTTTTTCATTTGTTTGCTTGTTTGTTTTTTTGTTCTTGTTTTTAGGAGGCACAGGAGACCGAACCCAGGACCTCCCATGTAGGAAGCAGGCGCTCAACTGCTTGAGCCACATCCAGTATTTGACTTTTGTCATATTTAAAGATCTACCTTTAGTAGCCTTTTAATAGTCTTTTTTTCTCTTTTTCTCTTTCAAGTAACAAGCTCTCGGGGAATAACCACACTGTAAATACTAGTGTTAATACTGTCTATCTGAAAGGTTAGAATGAAAACAGTTTAGGGTTTAAAGTTTGGGTTTCTTGACCTCAGGTGGATACAAGTGAGTAGTAAAGATGTCTGCAAGGAAGGATGCAAACGAGGGTGTTAGTGGGGAATATGGTAAGTTGGAACGAAAGTGCTTGGAATTTTAAGTCAACACTCCGGGAACTCAGCTCATTCTTGACCATTAACCAGCTTAGGAGCCTTGGGCAAATTGGAGCCGCTTGCCTGTTTTCTCATGTGAAAATGCTGACCTTGTACACCATCCGTATTCTTACTAAAGAGGCCAGGCCATGACAAAGAGATGGAGTAGCCTGAAGTGAGAGACTAGGTACACAGATGGAAGTGGTGCTGTGCCGCCTGGCTTTTCAGGAGGCAGTTAGAGAATCAGAGAGGGGAATAAAAAGGGATGGAATTATGTATGCCTTTTGACCCAGATGGCCCAAACTAAATACGAAAGTAGTGTGAGGTTTCTTGAAAGTACCATGTTTTTGCCTCCCGGATGACCTACTAAACTATATGGTTGCAGAATTGTAGGTATTTACCTCTTTATTTCCCAAGATGCTTGTCATGATTCTGTTGGGAAAGAAAATAGGAAACATAGTCAATTATTTTTATAATATGTGATGGTAAACTTGCATTCCCCTGATTACCTTGTGATCTTTAAGGCTTGAATTTTTAAATTTAATACACACTGTACTAAGCTAGATCCTATGGTATTCTGGATTTCTTGGGATACATGTAAATGCTGAAATGGTGTATCCTTGTTTCTAAGCTTTTACTTAGTCATATTTTTTTTCCCTTTTTTTGAGTTTTTTATTTATTTATTTTTATTTTTTAATTTAGTTTTGTTGTTGTTAATGTCATATTTTTAATAACCTGAAGTGAAATCCTGCCTTTGTCACTTGAATACACACATACACAAGGGCAACACATGCCTTTTGTTACTTTCAGAGATGAAAATTGTGCTTGGTAGCCCCCAAAAAAGTTTGAAGAGCCTAAAATATTGAACATAAGGGAGTTTAGCAATAGCCTGTTACACCGATAGTGAGACCCTTCCCAAACGGAAGAGCGTCAGGTGTCTCACCTCTGCCTTAAACAGGGCTCTGTTAAGAGGAGTGGACTCAAAGAAGATAGGTTAGTACTTTGGGAAGAAAGATACATCCGTAGGCACTGTCTTCCCCCATGAAGAGCTCCATGAAGCGGTGGTTGAGATCCGTCAGCCTACCCTTGAAGCTGGTGCTGTTACGTGCTGGTAGAAGTCAGGGCTTGGGCAGAGGCAGAGCTAGGCGTGGAGCCCAGGTCTGCTTTCTTTATACCGCGTTCTTTCATAGTGTCTCCTTCTCAAAGAGAAGTACCAGTTACCCTTTTAAATATTTGGAAGAGGAACATTATAGAAGTAAATTAAAAGAATAGTAGATTTTTTTAAAAACTTGGAACTCTTTTATTTAAATATGCTATCTCAACTTTAATGGAAACAGTATATGGAGGATGATTCACTAGAAAAGTAGAAAAATTATGTATTCAGAATGAAATCCTCCCCTCCTTTAACTAATGCAAGTATTTATGTTGAAGTCTTAGGAAGAAGGCAGCTAGAGGGAACTTAAATATGCTGCTTACAAGGCTTAAGCAAGTAGCTAATGGCTGAAAAATATACCTTAACTAATTTACAGGATTTCTAAAACCCTTGGGTGAAGAGCTGTCCCTGCTTTTATAAACAATGAACTTAAAAATGTGCTAAGAGGTGTTGACTCTTATGGGTGCTGCAGCTTTCCAGGTTGCTAGGTACAGTGTTCTATCCCAGAAGTGGATGAGGATTTTCCATGAGAAAAGCTTAATCATCAGTTTATTCATTTTTGTTATGTTTGTAAATTATCCTAATTGTTTGACTCTCTTTGATATGAGTAGACTTCATTTCAATATTTTTATTTCCTTTTGATAGCATTAGATTGCTCATTTGTTCATTTAGAGAGATTTATGGAGCCCCTGTTGTATACTAGGTACTGTGCTGGGATTCTGCATTCACTGGAAATTTAGTAATGAGCAAAACAAAAATCCCTACTTCCAAGGGCAAGGAAACAGACAATAATGAAACTTAACTATATAGAATAAGTAGCAAGTCACATAGAGATCAAAGTTATGAAGCGAAATAAAGCAGGGGAGGGAAGTAGTGAGTGCTTAGGAGGGATGATTGGAACTTTAAAATCTTACGGTGATATCCTTTTGCCTCGAAACCTTATATAAAATCTCAGAGTTTCCCGTTTCCACATTGAACCTCACTCCTTACATTTTCAGATAGATTATAGTCTGAAAGGAAAAGATCTCAGAACTAATTGCAGGGTAAAAGGAATTTATAATCATGTTAGTCAGCCTGTGTAAATCGTCGATCACCTGTCAGAGAGAATTTAATATGCTGCTTAGAAGCAGAAGCAAATAAACAGTCTTTAATATTTTGGCAACTGTGGTTGTCTTTGGGAAAATTGTGTTCAGTAAATGAGGTTTAATAATGCAAAGAATAAATAAATTACTTAACAAAACCAAGAATGTGTGGGCTTCATAGTAATTTTCTTAAGCAGTTGTTCCTTCCTGTATTTTGAAAATAAAATTAAATCGGGCATGTTGTCCCACAGAGTATAGCAGGATGCTAGTTATAGTATGTAAGTTAACCTTTATCCTTTTCTTTTTCTAAAGCCTTTTGCACGTTTGCTTGCCAAGGGAAATGTTCTACCATTTATATTCTGCTCCGTCCCTCTATTTATTGTGTAAGTTCATCATCTGGTGTTTATATTCTGTTTCACATTCTTAATATCTTTTTTCTGGATCCTCCTTTGCAGTCACCCTGATTCTCTTTGTATCCATTTTACAGTCTTAAATTGATCCTTTGCTGTAGGGACATTTCCAAGGATTCCACTTAAAAGATCTATGACTAGATCTTTGCACATTTTTTCTTGATATAAACCATTCCCGTTTTTTTAAACTACTTTAGAAAGGGGCTGTCTTTCTTGCTGCCATTTTTATCATAATTATTCAGCATTCCTCTAAATAGCAGACTGAAATGAGATGACTCAGAAGCTTGAAACCAAAGGCAGGCGTAAATTATTTACAGAGCAACCAAAGACGAAGTGCTTATTTTAAGCTTTTTGTAGATCGGATACCTTATAAATAAGAAATAAAGAGAAGGATGATAAATTGTTGTCAGTAATGTCATACGGCTTTTCCTGAATGGTAAAAATGTAAATTCACTTTGAAAATTATGCTTAGCTCTGTGTTGTCAAAGATATATGCACAAGTAAATATTGTTACAATAGTGCAATGAATACATAATTCATGGGGATGGTAGATCAAGACCTGAGAAATTTTTTTAAATCTCTTGATATAAAATAATATGTACTCACGAGAAAGTGTTGGAGTAAATTTTTAAAACCACCCACAATCCCACCACCATGAGATGTTAATGTGTGTGTTACACCCTTTGTTGCATGGATCCTGGGTGGGGGGGGTATGTGTGTACCCGACTTTTTAAAAAACAAAATTATAATATTGTTTTTTATCAGTGCTCTATCTTGCTTTTCTTCATTTATTATTGTCTCATGTGCACTCTCCCATATTATTAATATTCTTAGAAATTTGATTTTTTTTAAAAAAAAACTATATGATATCTCATTATATGCCACCACACACTGTTGAGCATTTAGCTTGTTTCTACTACAGTTCCTTGATTCTTAGTCACTGTTAGTTGTAAGATCTGCTGTTAACTCAAAAGCTTTTTGGAAAAATTATACACTAAACATATATTTGGATTGAAAGATGCATCCCAATTTCAGGAGCATTTAAATGTCAAAATGTGAGTACTAAAATAAAGGAAATACAGAATTTGTTCTTGCATATATGCTGTGATAAACGAAAATGTTAGACTGCATCTCTGATTACTTGTTTAAAATGTATGTAAAGAAGGAGCAGGTGATGTGGTAGTCTCTGCCAAGACACAAGTTTTCAAGAGTTTATAGGATAGAGGATTTTATAAAAAGTAGAGATGTGTAATTATTATACACTATGATATGTACTAGAATTGAAGAATAATATAGAAGGAGTAGCTAATTTAGATTTGGAGGTGTCATAGGATACTTTCTGAAAAATATGGCATCTAAGCTATCTGAAAAATGAGTAGAAGTTGGGTGAAAACTTACAGACAAATGCTCTAAGTTGAGTCAGCTTATCCCATTAGTAACACTGAAGTAGTTGAAAACAGCTAGTGTTTTAAGGCAGAATAAGTGATCAGCCATATTAAATGTAGCAGAGAGTTTGAGTAAACGGAACACTGAATAATATCCATTGGATTCGGCAGTTAGAGGTATCAGTGACTTCATCAAGAGCATTTACAGAGGACGTAGTTGATTTGAGATGAACAATGGTAAGTAAGTAAAGACCTTACACCTAAGCTTTTCTTTTTAAGAATTATTACGTGAGAAGAATTGTGAGATTTAAACATAACCACAGATGGTCAAGCGGGAGACCAACATTCTTGCAAGCTGAAGGGAAATACTCAGTTGAGAGAGAAAAATTGGAGCTTCAGGAACAGGGCAGACAGAACAGGTTGGAAAAAAAGTGAGAGCTTATTGGTCAGGGAGACCGGTGGAGGAAATAGTTTTGAGTTGTAGCTGATATCTTTGGTTTTAGAAGAAAGATGAGAGTGTCTGAGGCATCACTTAGGTAGAAGGCAGAAAGAAGGTACGTCATTGGCTGAATGGAGGCATTTTAGGTAAAACGAAAGGTTTGGAGTAGTCCGTGAGGGAGAGTGGATAAAGGGCAGGTAAAGTCACGGGTGGTATGAGGGAACTTGAGAAATAGTCTGCATGGCTGAGCACAAGGACTCAGAGGGCCGTACTGACCCATGTTTGGGGCCCTGCTTGGGCAGGAATGTGGGAAGGAGAGGGTCGTTAGGACAGGGTGTAGTAGGAGAGTGGAAGTGGTTTCCACAGATCTGGGCTCAGAAGGGAAAGGAAAGAAGCACAGGGGACCTCACGTGGGAGTCAAGGCAAGGAAAACTGTTGTGATGAGAGGTGGGAGTCGGTGTGTAAGAGGACGGTGAAGATTTCTGAGGTAGAGGAGCTCAGGATGGTCACCTGATTCAACGTGGCTGAGCAGGCTGGAGGTGGAGGCATTTGGATTTACTGGATCCCAGAATTGCCAGGCGGGGTCTACATTGTCATCGTGTTTTCTTAGCAGGGAAGGAAACTGAGCTGTCAAGTTCCATCTAAATGAAGAGGACAGAGATGAAGGGGGATTACGATGGTACTCTCTGGGTGGCTGGAGTTTTATATGCTAATCTGGAGCTTTGTAGGTAGCTCAGCTGACCACAAGAAGACCTTTGAATAAGCATCGTGATATTTCTTAAGCCCCCCCAAGGCACCTGGGGCAGAAGTTTGAGTCTAAGGCACCGTAGCTAATTGTTGAGCTGTTTTGACCTAAAAGCACAAGTAATAGAATCAGGATTTTAGAACTAGAGGTCAGCTTGATGCACACAATTCAGTAGCAGAGAAGGCTTATAAAACCAGCATGGATTTCATCAAGAAATGGTTTAGTAACAGAAAGGAGGTCATTGTGCTAGTACACCGTCAGTTGGGGGAAACGTGGTGTGAGGTAAAGTCGACAGGGAGAGAAGAGCCGGACTCAAAAGCATTAAATTTCAGCGCCGAAGGTGTCTTCATGGTCTAGTTTCCAGATGAGGGCTACTAACTTGAACCTTAACTTTAGAAAGCTAATCTTTAGTTTGTTCTTTTAGGACACTAGGCTTCAGTAATTCTATGTTTATGGATTTTAAGGAGAATATCCTCAAAATCCATAAAAATAAAAAATTATTCATCCCTAATATTTATTTTGAGCAAGTCAAGGCATCCCTACTGTATGTGTAGTGTAGTGGAGAGTAACTCGGTTACAATCTTGCTCTTCCATTCGGCTGTCCACACTGTATTGATACTGTGCTTTGGTTTAATCTCAGTGTTTAAAAACTATCAATTGTGATGGTTGCACAACTGTGAATATGCTAAAAAAAACTATTGAATTGTGTACTTTACAAAGTGAGTGATTCGTATGGTATGTGATTTACATCTCAATAAAGCTGTTCTAAAATATATAAAAAAAAATTGGTTGGAAAGTAGGTATTGCCAGCCTTGTGTTGAACAGTTACTTCTATTTTCAAAGTAAGTGGTACCTTCTGTTTGTCTGTTTTAACCTGCGCCACCCTGGGCGTGGTCGCTTCCCCAGTCGCTGGGCCAGTCGCAGTGCCGCCTCCCAGCGCAGGAAGGCGCGCGCCCGCCAGCAGCAGGAGCCCACGGGCCTGGACAACGACCTCAGGGAGGTAGGTGCAGCCGCCGCGAGACCGCCGCCCCCTCGGGCGTTGTGTCGTGTGTAGGTTCCCTGTTCTTTTAAAAATGGGTCAGTTATGTTTTAAAATAGTAATCCTTTTGTACTGACTTATAGAAGAAAACGCCCTTTTTCCACTTTTGTAATTCCAGTACCTCCAAAACAAGGCTGTCTGTCTATGACATGCAGTAAAGCCTAAACTTAGAATAAATTTTTGGTCAGTATGTTTCCAGTAGAGAGAATATCTTAAGCATTTACACTAACCTAATATTTAGGTGAATTCAGTACATTTAAGTTGTACCTGAAACTTAGAAATGTCTATGCTTCCAGTAAGGATGCATTGTCGGTGCTTTGTCCCTGGCTTTCGTTCATCATTTTAAAAGTATTTCAATACTATTTTAAATTAAGATGCTCTTGCTTTATTTGTACTATTTGAAAATAAAGCCCTAATTACACATTTGAATAATTATAAGCAAGTTTTGATTATTTCTTGTGGTAAAAAAAAAAATGCAATTAGAGACTCCATTAACTATTTTCTAAACTCAAATGTATAAAAATAAAGCAGAATAACATCATTCCAAAAACGTATTGCTTTTTTGTTGTGTTCCTACATTGCTTTTAAGCATTTTCTTTACCTGTTGAGTGCTTCCTTTGTGCAACCATCTTTTCTTCTCTCCACACCCGCCCTTGCTGTGACTTTACTGCGCTCTGTCTTCTCCCTCCTCTTCCTTTTCTTCTTTTCCTTTTCCGTCACTGGCTCATCTCTGCCCGCTCAGCCTTCCAGGGAGCTTTTGGTCAGTCAGAGCTCCGCGGCTCTCTGGGAGTGGGATCAGGGTCCATCTCATGCTCGGCTTCCTAAAAAGTCCTTCTCTGAGTGCTGCCTGGTATGTCCTCTGCCGAGAGTGTTTTCCAGACTGCCCCGGCCTTGCCTGTGGTGTTCCTTGGTCTTTGCACACGCGTGCGTGCACTAGCTCTAGACTGCCTCACGTCACCTTGCAGCGTGAGACCTCAGCCTCTCCATTTTGCTCTCCACTTCCTCTTGCATTTGGTGCCTTTTTGTGGTGGTGTGTGCTAACCCAAGTTATAAAGAAAAAGCATTTTGATTGTCGAGCAGCTTTTCTTTACTGGGTTTCATCTCCATAGCATTTTAATTTACCCTTCCTGGTCAGAAAATTGAGTCATCAGCCATAGAATCTTAGTGCCAAGCAAGCCTCAGAGGTCATCTTGTCCAACCTGACATGCTGTAACCAAAGCCAGAGAAAGAGACTTGCCCCCCATGGCACAGACACGCAAGCCCAGGGCTGGGCCAAAAGCCCAGGACCCCAGCTTCCACTGCAAACCAGCCGCACTTAAGCAGCTGTCCACCTCAGGCCAGGGCTGCCTTCAGGCTCTTGCTTGGGGTTGTTTTCCCTTTTGAAGACATATTGGCTTAAACTTGCATAACTTTATAATGCTCTTCTTTACGAAGCGCAGCTTCAGTTAAAGGAACAGGGTGTGTATGAGAACACTCATGGAAAGCCTGGCACTAAAGAGCATGGGGCCACAGTTGATTGAATCACAGAATTTATTTTCCTAGGTGGCTCCTAGTTGTTTGCTGTTTTTGGCTTTGATGGAAATGAAGAAGGGCATAGCAGACATCTGAGAAGAAATCTGGGTTTGCTTCCCTCAATAAAAAATAGACTTTATTATATTAACATTCTTTGGGGGCGGATGTGGCTCAAATGGTTGGGCGTCCGTCTGCCATATGGAGGGACCTGGGTTCAATCCCCGGGACCTCCTGGTAAAATAAAAACATATATACAGAAGGCGCATGGGCTGCCAGGCTCTGTGTGCCGGTGAGCCGCCAGGCCCCGGGAGCCATGCAGCAAGATGATGACGTAAAAGGAGAGACACAAGACGAGATGCTCCGAAAGCGCAGAAAACCAGGAGCCAAGGTGGTGCAGATGGCTAGAACACCTCTCTCCTACATCAGAGGTCTCCAGGATCGAATCCTGGTTAAGACTGGAGGAGGAGGATGAGAAGAGATGGCAGGAAACAGACATAATTGCCCAGTGAATGGACACAAAAACAGCAAAGGGGGAAGGGGGGGTTTAAAATGGATCGAGTAAATAAATCTTTAAAAAAAAAAAACAACGTTCTTTGTGGTAGGTTTCTCTTCTCCATTTTTCATCTTAAAATATACCTTTTTCTCCATTTGCCCCAAAGCAAATCACATCATTATCATCATTTGCTTACTTTAAAGCAGAGATTCTTAACCTTTTTTGTTCCACAGACCTCTTACTAAGTCCACACTATACTGTGCATGATTTAATAAATATATTCCACCCGAACCAACACGTCCCCACAAGAATAACGTGGTTTGTTGTTTTTTTTTATTTCAATTCAAGCTCACAGACCCCTTGTTAGGAGCCCCTGCTTTACAGGTACTGCTCTGTTTTTGCTATAGGTTTTGAAATACCCCTTGCCGTAAGGAAAGACCACCTGCCACCTCTGAGTCCTTTCTGTGCATGAGCATGGGCTGTGGCTGGTTCTGTGCCTCCAGCAAGATGCTGAGAAGGGGACTTTTTTGTTTTTAGGAGGTACCAGGGATTGAACCCAGGACCTCATATGTAGGAAGCAGGGGCTCAACCCCTGAGCTACACCAGTTCCCCAGTGAGAGTTGTTTTTTTCATTTGTTTGTTTGTTTGTTTTTAGGAGGTACCAGGGATTGAACTGAGGACCTCGTACATGGGAAGCAGGCGCTCAACCACTGAGCTACAGCCACTCCCCTCAGAAGGGGCCTTTGCACGTGGCTCCACAGGGTTACTCTTGGCAAATGCCTGCCCCACAGGCTGAGCTGGATGCTAATAAATGCAGTCAGAGGAAAACTGCATTTCAGCTTGTTTCCATTTATAAAACAGAATCCAGTTACTGACTTTAAAAATCTGTCTATTTCAGGGAAAGGGAAACCAGCCTTTTGCCTGACTCCTTTTCTTCTAGCCAGTGTATTTCTTCCTAAGCCAAGTTTGAGACTTAGCTCTTCTTGAGAGTCGAGTCTTGTAGTGGTTCTCTCTGCATTAGCACAAGTTCTAAAGGTGGAAGAGTGGGGCTGGGGGAGAAGCAGGACACTTGCACACATTTGACAGTTAACATTGTTTTCATCAGCCTTTTATCTCAGATTTGCAGTATTCCAGAACATTAATACAATCTGAAATGACAGAAGTACAGATTTTGTGGTTCTCATATAGGGCCCCTGCCCTGTATTTCAGATGGATTTTTCTGCAACAGTTTTCATTTCTTGCTTTTATTTATTTGAAAACTGACCTCCAGCATGTTTCTACACATCTCATTACACTTAATTTCCTTAGTGCTGATAGTTATCTCTCATTCTCGATTTTCCCTTCTTTTCTTGACCGTCTAAAAAAGATCAGAAGCAGAAAGAAGTATATACAATTGCTCTGGGCACTAAATGCTTGAGGAGTCCATTTGATTTTGAAATCTGTCCTTATAAATTACTAGACGGGAAGGGAAATGGGTTTTTGTTAGTGCTGCCCTTCACCTGGATGTTGGAGACGAAGAAGGTAACACTGATCAGTCAAATCCCTAATCAGTAGTGGTTGGTTTTTTTTATTTGGACCAGATTTAGCAAATTGCTTTTCTTCCAAAAGGGAACTATATTAAATGTACAAACCCCCTTTTAGTTAAAGAATGCAAAGGATTTTACACGTTTTCTTACAATGTCAAAGTCTCCCCTTAAGATAGGCAGATTCCACGTATGTGCCCGTGAGAGGGTGTGCTTGCTTGTGATCTCCCCCTCCCCAAAAGCTGCTGGTCCCCACATAGCTTAGAGCAGCGATGCTGAAGCTGTGGCCCTGACGCAAGCGTAAGGTGTCTGGCCCGAGAGGCCAGCAGTTCCTCGAAGCTGGACCTCTGGGAGGGGAGTGGGGGAGACGAATAGGTCTCTGCAGAACCACTGGGTCTCTGCAGAGCAATGGACTTGTAATCTGAACACCAGCTGTGATCCTGACTAATCACAGCCTCGGATATTCTAATAGAAAGCTAAACTCGATGAGGCGCATTGAAATGCTAACAGTAAGTGTCACGTCGCTTCGTTTTGAGCTAGTCTTCACCTTGTGGGCTTCTGTCACGCTCATCCCACAAGGGCTCACAGGTTGGGGTGGTGTGAGCATCTCCTGCCTGTCAGGTACTGAACTCTTAATTGCTTTTGCACATATACACTTGCGCCCTTGTTTTTGCATCTTATTTTTCCCTGCACTTGTTTGTGTAACGTTAAGTTGATGAGAAGAATATCTGGTGTTTATGCATTAAAATGCTCTTATTTTTAGAAATACATGCAAGACATGCGAAGTTTAGGAAAAAATCTGAGGCAACCCAAATTGTCAGACCTTTCTCCTGCAGTGATTGCACAAACCAACTGGAAGTTTGTAGAAGGCTTATTAAAAGAATGTAGAATGAAGGTATGTATCACACACTGATGTGAGGCAGTGTGCGTTTATTTTAGTGCCATATGTGAGGCTGCGGTGAGCAGACTCAACCCCCGTTTGAGCCTGCAGCTTCCCTAGAAGAGAATTTGTGTGGCGTGGACCCTCATGTGCTTTCCACTCAGGTCTTGGACCTCCGTGAGCTCTCCATTGCCCACAGAATCAGCGACATGGGAGCTCTGCACCGTCTTTCTTGCTTTTCTCCAACATGGGCAGATGCTGAGCCAGTCATAGGTTTGTCAAGCATGATGCCATCTTGCGTGTGCGCGTCACTGCACGCAGCCTCGCCTGTGCCGTGCGTGTGTATATGTTCCGTAAGGAGGGAGACTTCAGCGTGGGAGGCTTGTGGGTAGCGCAGTTTGGGAAGCTCTGTTCCTGGGGGTGGCAGTGCACGCACCTCGATGAAGCTCATGACGTTGTTGCAGCCAGCAGTGCTGTTAGTTTATCTGGCAGTCATTTCTTGAGTACCTTCTCTGCATATTCAATAAATAGACGATTTTCGACTTCCGCACGCAGTGGTGAGTCAGACAGAAGGTCCCTGTCTAAAGGAACTAGATTATCTCCATCTTACGTTTTATAAGAGCTGCTGAAAGTGATGCAAATTGACTTAATTGAAACCGATTTCCATTTTCTGGAGCATGTTCCTGAAGAAAAAAGGGGAGGAGGAAGGAAAAAAAGAGGCCTGGTTCATCCACAAATCAGAGAGGTTTCTGCTTGTACTGAGTTTTTTGTCTAAATACCGTCAAAACTAAGCCCGAATACCTTTAGTAGGTTAACATGCTGGGGACAGGGAGAGGGCAGAGTGGTAGCGACAGGATGGGTTCTAGGTTCTGACGGCACGTTTTCCATGTCTGCTGTCATTCCCTGGTATTACCACGGTTAGTAATCTGAATACTGCCGTACAAAATACCTTTTCAACGTGGGGATGCTTTGCAAATATCTTATTCTCTCTTCAGTGGCCCTCTATTTCTCTAGCGAAATAGCAAAAGTATAGTTAGTATTATTCCAGTTAGTTGACCCCAGAGATAATATGAAGAGAACCGAGGTCTCCAAATCCGTTAGTTTTCCATTTCAGTGCTGAGGTAACGCTGTGACCACATGTGGTGTTTTCAGACAAAACGCATGTTGGTGGAGAAGATGGGCCACGAGGCCGTGGAGCTGGGCCATGGGGAAGCAAACATCACTGGCTTGGAGGAGAACACCTTGATCGCCAGCCTCTGTGACCTCCTGGAGAGGATTTGGAGCCATGGCCTGCAGGTGAAGCAGGTAAGCACCTGAGGAGGCCCCCGGGCATGGCACGAGGAGCCCTGCCAAGAATGTGGCAAGGAGAGAAAGGTAGAATGGAAAGTGTGTTATAAAAAGCGAAGGGGAAAGCTAAAAATGTGCTACAGAAGTTTTAATTCCAGAAAAAGAAAACATCACCCATGACCAGGAGAAACAGGAAAAGTCAAAACGCACATTCATTGCAGAGACTGTATTCCCTATAGATTCTGTTAAATGTCTGCTTTCATTACTGTCCAGGGAAAAATTTATTAGTCAGAATTAACAGTTCTTTTCCGTTTTAAGTTATCTAGTAATTGAAGGTGGAAAAATTCAAATGCTTTGCTCTGCCCCTCTAGTCTCCCTTAGTGATTCTTTCTGTTGTGGGCATGTTTCTTTCTTCCCCTCCTCTTCTCCTTTTCCTCTTGCCCCATTTTTCTTCTTTCATTCTCATCCCATATACCTAACATATTTTGCATATGGATATACACCAAATACATTCTGTGCTTTTAGAACCTTTTAATTCCACATTTGCTAATGCAGCCGGTGTAGACAGCTGCTAATTACATACAACTAAGTAACAACTGAGCTGAAGTCAGGAATCTCTGGGCCTGCGCTTCTGGCCTTTTGCTTAGTTGCTTCCCTCCCGTGCCTTCCCCAGGCTATTGCCTGCCCTCGTAATGCATGGAGTGAGATGCCCACAGTACCACAAGGCTAGGAGCAGATGAGCTCAGGCCCCCAAATGGCCATTTTAGTGGCCATTTTACTGTGAATGGCTTGATGAGAAAATATTTTAGATTATTTCTTATAAAATGAACATGTTTTTGTATCTTGTACTTTCAGGGGAAGTCGGCTTTGTGGTCACATTTAATTCAGTATCAGGACAGAGAAGAGAAACAAGAGCATCTTGCAGAGTCTCCAGGTGAGAGTTCCTTGCTTGGATATTTCTGCAGCTCTGGCAGCATGGAGGAGACAGTGCTGTGTGGCCTTCTCTTGCTTTCTCTCAAACGAAAACTTAAAAGTAGAAGGAGCAATATTATTTACTAGCTCTGAGACCTAGGAAGAGCCACTTAACCTTTCTGAGCTTCAGCTTCCTCATCTACAAGGTAGAGGAAATCACCTTAGCTGTGCCCAGGCTGTCATGGGGGTCAAATGAGATGGTGTGTGTGAAAGCCCCCAGGGAGCTGTAGAGAGCCAAGTGAGCGTATGTTACTCTCACCAGTATTAGGGTGCGGT
>JAQZBX010076739.1:0-14385 GCA_029593785.1 Cabassous unicinctus | reverse complement strand
TTATCAAATAATATTCAAAACTATGATTTTTAACAGCTGCATAATATCACATCACATGGATTTACATCAATTTATTAAACCGTTCTTCTGCTTCAAAACACACATGATTATGAATTTTTCATTATTATAAATGATGCTGCGGGTAATATCCTTTGTCCACACATCCAATTATCTTTGGAAAATTCTCTTTGAATCCAGATTACTAGATTAAAAGGCATTTTTAAGGTTCTGGATACACAATACTCAGTTGCTTTCTTGCAAGTTTGTGATAGTTTTACCCCCACCATGTATGAAATTGTCTATCATATGGCGAGCTCCTATCCTTCAAAACAATGAATATAAATATTTTTTAAAAATCTCTGCCAAATGAGCCAAACTGGTTTATTTTTTAATTTGCAGTTCTTAATTGACTAGGCAAATTGAACTTTTAAAAGAAAATTTATCTTCCTTTGCAAATGTTCTTTGTTCATTTTTCTATGGAGGTGTTAATATTTTTTTCTAAGCATTATACTCGTAAAATTTATCAGTGAAAGATTTTTCCTATTGATGTCTTCAATCTAGTTCCCTGGGTGGAGCAAAAAGGACTGGAGTGGAGAAAAGGCTGGGAGCTAAGCACCATGCTTGCTTGCTCTCTTCAGGTATGACCCAAGGCAACTTATTTAGTGCCCCTAATTTTCATTTTCCTCCTCTCTAAATAGAAGAGGTTTTATTAAGTTCCCTTCCAGCCCTAGGATCACATGATACTGTAAAAAGAGACGTTATAGAGCCATAGTTTAAAAGCTTCCTTTATTATAATCATTTGTGTTCAGCTTTAGGGATAGCAGTGTTAGCGGATAAACATCAAACTATAAGCTTGTTTCCCCAGTTCTAACCTAGGCCTCTACCACCTACCAGCTGTGAGCAAATCGCTTCAACTGTCTCAGTTTCCTGACCTGTAAATGAAACCCTTGCTTTACATTTTTGTTGTAAGAAATAAATGAACTAACAGAAACTAACATGTTCATATTATAATATGCTACACACATATACACAAATACATACACATATACTGCATCTTGAAAGCATTTAGCTTTCATAATCTTGATGCACAAGAAAGGAAAACTTTTTATTTTACCCCATAGTATGTAACCCCCTCCCCTTTTCAGTCTATACTCTGGCCTCCAGTGCCCCAAAGTGAGTGAAGCCACAGAGAAAACATAAATGGAAACAAAAAAAGCTCAATCTTAGATTTTGAGCTTCTGAGAATGGAGTCCCAAATGATATTTGCAATTTTCTAAGGTAATTTTTGCTAAACATGATTTTTCTACTTTGTGTGCTAACCAACTAATAGTTTAATTCACACATTAGGTGTAAATGTATATACATATTTGTTATATATGGGTGTGTGTATCCATTCCATGTGCAAATGGGAATGAAAATGTGCTTGAGAATGCTTCTCAGAACTTTCTGCAGAAAGTGTGACTGGTAAAATGCTAACCACCCTCGTCTTCTTTAATCTTTGCTTTTATTTTTGTCATTTAAAGCTTGTAACTTTGACTAACTTTATTTTCTTAAAGCTAGTCTAATATATGGTGCATTTACATTGCTGTGCATAAACAGCCTGAGTCTGCCAGCAGATTGTACTCGCACACCCACAGGTAAGGGGTGCGCTGTTCTGAGTGCCAAGAGGACGTAATAGGGAACAGACACTAGCTTATGATCTAGGGGAGACAGCACATATAAACATGTAATTATCCAAATGTGGACATAAATACCGTTCTGTAATTAAAGAGTGATTATGGCGGGGGGGGTGTTTACTGGTAGGTTGGTGATGTTGACTGTTTTCTCCTCATGACCCCCCAGCATTCTTCTCTCCACACCTTTGGGACTTGAATTATATAACACAGGGACAGTCATTCAGCTTATACATCGCATGACCATTAATATATATACTGTGTAAAAACTGGCCAGTGCTATCTCTTCACAAAGAGACCAGGTTTTCCATCTTACAAAAGGTAAATGGCGACTGAGCCACTCCTTCTGGATTAAGTTCAGTTTGCACCAAAAGAACAGATCCAGGGATTTTTTTAATGGATATTCTAGAAGAAGAAATACGGAGGTAACCAAGCCCCATCCCCAATCAGAGGAATGGAGCACAGGATACTGTTCATTCTGCCCCACCTGTGCCATGTCATTTTCCCCCAGCAAACACTCGTATGTGTTAAGCAACATTTCTAGGCACTTTATGTGTATTAACTTGTTTGATTTTCATAACAACTCTGGGGTAAGTACTATCAGTATCACTCCCATGTTACAGATGTGGAAACCAAGGAGCTGAGTGGTGAAATTAATCCTCACAGCTGGGATTGAGTCCTAGGAAGTTTGTCTTTGTAGCCTGCATTCTTAACTACCGAGGCTGTCCCGTCTCCCTAGCTGGAGGGTGCACTTGGAATACCAGAGGGGATGCAGGTGGCGTGGGGAGAGAAAGGAATGTTTTCCTAAGGTATCCCGTGGTTTGACTGAGAACGCAAAAAGAGAAGAGAAAAGGAAGGAGAACGCCCAGGTTGGTTGAGAGAGGGCAATGGAAGAGGTGGAAGAACAGGAAGTGGAAGAAAAAAGAAAAAGAGAAGTCAGCCTTTGCCCTGCTAGCCTCCTTGGTGACTGGCACTAATGGCTCGGGGCTGCGGCCGGTCGAACTGCGCATCTGTTTTCAAGCAGCAGCGTGTAACTTCACCACGTTCCCCTGGGTTGCCTCTACTATGACTCCACCAGGCCTTCTTTTCACAGCAATTATGAACGTCGTGGTAGAGAGAAGTAGTGCTTGCTTATTTAGGTTAAGGAGCCACCCAAATATAAGTACTACCCCAGTGGTAAAATGACAGTCTGGATCCTAAGGGAAAATTTTCCGAAAGTGCCTTTTACCCTGTGTAAATTGGAAACAATTTCCTCTCTTGGGCAACATAACTGCAGCAGAAGGTAGAAATAAATGTAGAAGTTTGTGAAGACATAGATTTTCTCTGATGAGCTCTGTTAAAAACTAAAGTCTAACGGGAGTTGTTCAAACAGTACATCCAGGAACTTTTGTTCCCTGTGAGCTTGGATCTTAACTTTGGCTCTGCTCTTAAGTGTCTGTAGGATGGGAAATGTCCCCTTAAGGAACTGGTATTGGGAAAAAGGAAAATGAGATTGTCTTCCAAGAGTTAAACAATGAAATCAATATATATTGTATGGAGCAGAGATGTGCAAAGTCATCCTGTCAGCATAGTAATCTGAGTGGAGATATTAACACAGCTAATGTGAAGTAGGGTTGGGTATTAGGGGAGAAAGAAAAGGAGAGAGCAGAGAAGCAAAGTCATGCAATCCATACAGATTTTGAGATTCTACCAAGCACCATGCTGAGGGTGTGACAAAATCCAACCTAGCCCTGCCTTCAGGGGGCTCCAAGCCAAGCTGAGTGTTCATCAAGGACAGCTCAGGGACAAAAGGCACCTGGGTCAAGGGCATCCAGTATTCCAGGCCGTGGGCAGTGTCTTTACTTTTGTGGAGGAGAATATTATTCCCTTTCCTGTATTCCCACCTCAGACTCATTAATAACTTGCCCAGGTTGAAGTCTGTAGCTCAGAGCACTGGCCCATTGGGGACACAAGCTAATACTTTGATCCCCAAATTGTTCCCTGGGTCTGTTCTTCTCACTGAGAACCTCAGTGAAGGGTAAGGATTGGCAACCCTCACCTCCAACAGATGCAGGCCATTCGTGCCTGATAACATTCAACTCCTGATAGCCAACTCCCACTCCTGTTACTAATTACACATTCACCAAGCAACTTTCAGTTGGGTTTTGGGCTCCTGTGGGCCTGTCCTGCTGGCTCCAGAGATCCAGGCTGTGTCACAGTTATTCTTGTCATGAGTTAATCAGTCAGCTTTCTAGTTGTTGACACCCCTCCCCCCAACTGAGTTTGGATGGCATGACCCGTGTCTGAGAGACTGACTCAGTTTGCTGACCAATGTGGGCATCTGAGCCCGCAAAGCTGAGGACCACACAAAGTCACCAGGTTATTGGCATCCTGTGAGCCTTATGCTTGTCTTTCCATTAACTCCTCAGAACCTCCAATAGCTGCTGTCCTTTTATGTGTAAACCTTCTACAAGTCCAACCTTTTAAGGCTGTTGGGAGGATGCAGGCAGATCACCTAATAGGGTGCCTGATACTTAGGAAACAATGCATGTGGAAGTTATCACTGTTGTAATTTTTCCACCAGCCACTTATTCGTATTTTGGAGATAGTAAATTATACATGTCTCGAATTACTCTTAAAAGTAGCCTCCATCCATAACAAAAGGAGAAGTTCTTTCCCAATGCATCTAAAGGCAGCGAGGTAGTAGTTAGGCCACAGCATTTCTAAGGGTCTGCAATTCTCTACCCTCTTATAAGTCATTGCAATTACTTGGTCCAAATGGCTATGTCCAGCACAACTCTCTAGCTGACTGTTCATCTTCCAAATTATACCCAGGTGCCATCTGCTTTAAAGTGGCATGCATTCATGATTTGCTTCAATATCTATTTCTAAACCTGCACAACACAGGTCATGGATTTAAATCCTGTATGTGAGGCTGCCTGAGCTCCCTGTGGGCACACAAGGTTGGCTATATTCTAAGCTACCTTTCCTTAACAGCTCGGAGGGGTTCATGAATGTTCCGAGGGGTTGTGCAGCAACGCCTTCAAACTTTTCTGACCACTACCCACGGCAAGAAGTACCTTTTACATAACATTAACAGCCCAGTACATACACACATGCACTTGCACACACATGCAAGCACTCACCTATATATACCTCTATGACTGAAACAAAAGCTTTAGAAAGCAGTACTTACCCTTACTATGCACATTAATTCTATTTTTGTTTGTTTGCTTGTTTTAATACTGGTTGGGACCCACTACATTGATTTCAGAACCCACTAATGACTCAAGACTATCTTAAAGAACACATTGGGAGGCCTGTGCACAGAGGTCAGATGGCCTTTTTTGGTGTGTACCCACCTTGTTTGGTACCATGTTTTTCTCTTGCAAGTCCTTAGAGTGCCTTATGCCTATTGTGGGGCTTTGTTTTTATTATATAAATAAATAAATCTTAAAAAAAAAAAAAGCAGGCAAATGCAAACTCATTATAAAATTAGCTAAGTCAAGTATACAAACATAAATATTTTAAAGTTCTTCATAAATTTAAGATTATCAGAGCCACCACTCTTTTGTCTTGAGACACTAATACAAATTTTATTTATCAAATTGTTCCTGGGAAGCAGATGTGGCTCAAGCGGCTGGACTCCCACCTACCACATGGGAGGTCCCGGGTTCGGTTCCTGGTGCCTCCTAGAGAAGACGAGCAAGACAGCAAGCTGATGATACGGGCTGGCACAATGAGCTGACACAACAAGATGATGCAATGAGATGATGCAACCAAGAGATGCAGTGAGGAAACACAATGAGAGACACAACAAACAGGGAGTGGATGTGGCTCAAGCAATTAGGCGCCTCCCTCCCACTTGGGAGGCCCCAGGTTCAGTTCCTGGAACCTCCTGAAAAGAAGACGAGCAGACAGCAAGTGCAAACAACGAGGGGGCAATAAATAAATAAATAAATAAAATCTTCTTTTTAAAAAAATTGCTCTTTAGCTTTCTCTTTTCTAATATAGAGCACCTCATTTTTTCCACCTGTAGCAAGAATAAAACCAGACTTCAGACAGTTGTGCCTAATATTGAACTTAATTTTAAGTTGACTTCACTTCTCAGCTCTGCTAAAATCTTTACCCATGACATTCAACTCTCTCACGGAAAGCGTTTGTCATCCACCAGCCCTGTGGTGGAAGTGCTTTGGGAATGCAGGAAAGGAGGGAGAGTGGCCACACAACAGAGAGAACAGGGTGGAAAGAAAGCTGCAGCCATAGGACTTGGCTGTTGGGGAGGCAGCTCTCAGTGTCTGACGCAGAGGTGAGACTATGTCTTTCCTTCATTCAATAACCATTTTCTGAGTATTGAGTATGGTCCTGGATTGGTGCTAAATATTTAGGATCAATAAGATATGGACCCTGCCCTTTACAAGCTCAAAGTCTAGTGGAGAAGAAAGAAAGCTATCCCAGCTCTGTGGGATAAGTGCAATAAAATAATATAAAAATATATGTGGTACATTTATAGCATGGAGGAGCGGAGGGACAATAAGGAAGGCCTTCTCAGAAGAGGTGATTCCTGTTTCAATTAAGAATGCTTTTGGCTGCAAATAATAGAAAAAAAACTGATGATCATTGGTTCAAACCAGGAGTTGGCAAACTTTTTCATAAAGGGATTGACAGTATTTTGAGCTTTGCAGGTCATATGGTTTCTGTTAGAACCACTTAACTCTGTCATATGAAAGTAGTGCTAGAAGATACATAAATGGATAGGCATGGCTGTGCTCCGATAAGACTTTATTTACCAAAACAGGCAGCTAGTTCTAGGTCCATTGCAAACCCTGGTTGAAGCAAATAGAAGTCTATTTTCATCATGTAACAAGAAATTCAGAGGTGCATGGTTACTGGCTCTGGTTCAGAAGCTTCTGGTTGCCATTATGATCACAAGTTCTTTCTGTTTGTCTCCTTTGCCTTCTTTCATGCTAATTTCCTCATGACCAAAGAGGACTTCCTTAGCTCCAGCATGAGATTCATCTTTGTTCAAGAAAGAAAGAAAGGGAAAGGGGTAACAACAGAAGCTCTCCTCTTGTGCCTGTCCCTTCTATTAAAAAGCAAAATATTTCTCAAGAACCCCAAGTAGATTTCCCCCCTTGCTTTACTGGCTAAACTGAGTACATGGTCACCCATGGCAGCAAAGGAGGCTGCAAAAGTGACTCTCTCCTTCGCAGTGGAAGTGAACAATGGGGGAGGAGCTGGGAGCGGTGGTTGGGTTTTCCATTTCCCAGGGGCTACCATGAGCTACATCCTGGTGAATGAGTGCGAAACTGCCAAATGAAATAACAGGTGAGAAGACAGGGAGTTGGGAAACAGACAGTATATTGTAATTGTTAGAAAAGTTCTGGGGGACGGATGTGGCTCAAATGGTTGGACGTCCATCTCCCATATAGAGGGACCTGGGTTTGATCCCAGGGACCTCCCAGTAAAATTTTAAAAAAATTAAAAAATAGAAAAAAGTTCTGAATGGATGGAATGTGGGGATGTGAGCAGGGAAATGGGAAACAGTGGGATAAAAAGATAGGGCTGGAGCTATGTTTGTGTGACTTGCCAATAATTTTGGGCTTTGTATCTCTTTGTAGCCCTAGAACTAAACAGTGCTTTAATAAAAGCAGATGTCCAATAAGTCTTAATGATTCTTGGGAGCAAAACAGAAAACAAAACTACACTGTTGAGAAAATTCTAAGGAATTAAAAAGTGAAGTTTGAAGTCAAATTTCTTATTTATGGCTAATATTGTTCCTTTGGCATCAAATTTGTGTGTGTGTGTGTGTGATTAAATCCCACAACTGCACCAAGTTAAAAGGGACCTGGCTATGCTGGAGGATTGGCAGTGTTCCAGAATCTTAGCCCAGTCTAGCAGACAAGCCCAGTGTCACCCTGAGCGGTGCCCTTTTTACCATTTGTGTGCATTCTTTCTGTCTTTAGTGTGCTACCACTTCCAACAGCCAGCACGTCTTTGGAGGACTAGCACTGCTACTGGAGCCACACTGGCCACAAGTGCAGAGAGCCTGAGAACTTCCATCCCCTGGGGCAGCTCTTAACCAATGGCTGACAAATGGGTGACTATGAGACTTACCCTCCAGAGATCCCCTGCAAGATAATCCCATCCTTGCTTGTCGTCTTTCCCTCCTTTGCTAACCATGCCCTTACCAGTCTCTCCTAGAAGAACTGTCTTAATAAATCATTTGCTAATGATGACTGTCTCAATAAATCATTGGTTCTGGAGAATCTGAACTGAGACACCCTGATATCTCATATTACCAAGTACTGCTCTGTAGGTTTTGGAATCAGTGGACTTCAGTTGTCAGAAACAGAAACTACCTTGGGTGTGTTAAGCAGAAGGAATTTAATACAGGATTTAGGCCCTTACAAAATCATGAGGAAGCCTGAAGGAACAGGCTGCATGCTGGGTTTCCAGCAAGGACTCCCTGAACACCTCCTCCAAGCCTCAAGAAGATGCCACCTCTGGAGGCACCGCTGGAACTGATGGCTACAGAACACAACACTGCAGCTGTGAGCTGAGAACCAGGAAGCCACCTGTTGCTGCCTCAGCTTCTCCTCAACATTCATAAAACTAGAGACTGGACACTGGACACTTGGTTCCTGTGCTTTTCAGGAACAACAGCCAAACAACTGGAATGAGGCCCTGCCACACTTTCCACTCTCCAAGTGGCAAGGAAGAGGTCCTAACTAGGAGAACCTGGTTCCCAACCAGAAGCCTAGCTCTATGGGGTCTAGGAAAGACAGGTTTTAGTTTTCCAGTCCATGGAGTGCATGATGCCACAAGAAAAGGAGGTTGGAATGGAAGCTGAGTGGAGTCACCATATCTACTATAGGTCTCTTTAAAAGTCAACTTTGGATATTCATTTTGAAGGTAAGGAACTTACAATAAATAAGCATGCTTTTATATTTAATTTGACCTCCTTTGTTCTCACTTACATTCTATGTATTCAGTAGGTATCTTAGTTTCCTAAGGCTGTGGTAACAAAGTACCACACACTGGGAGGCTTAAAACCACCCAGTTAAAAAATGTATTGTTCCACAATTCTAGAGCTTAGAAGTCTGAAATCAAGATGTCAGCAGGGCCGTGCCTCTCTGAGGTAGGGAAGGATCTATCCCATGCCTCTCTTCTGGCTTCTGGAGGTGGCCGGCAATGCTTGGTGTTACTTGGCTTGTGGTAGCGTAACTCCAACCTCTGCCTCTGTCTTCACATGGCTGTCTTCTCTGTATCTGTCTGTCTGTTTCACTTTCTCTCTTCTTATGAGGACACCAGTCATATTGGATTAGGACTAATCCGGTTTGGCCTCACTTTAACCAATCACACCTTCAAAGACCCTATTTCCAAATAATGTTACATTCATTGGACCGGGGCCTGGGAGTGTGGGGCACACAATTTAACCTATAACTGTTGGTAAGGTAGAAATGGATCTATTTTGATGGGACTTCTTTGTCCACCTTGTACTTATGAAGTCAAATCAATAATTGAGAGCAAGCAATTCCACCCCTGGGTATGTACTCAAGAGAAATGAAAACATATATCCCCATAATGACTTGCTTGAAAATGTTCATAGCAGCATTATTCATAACAGCCCAAAAGTGGAAACAACTCAAATGTCCATCAACTGATGAATGGATAAACAACATGCTGTATCTTCAAGCAATGGAATACTACTTTGCAGTAAAAAGGATCAGACTGTTGATACATGCTACCACGTGGATGACTTCAAAAACATAGTGTGCACTGGAAGAAGCCAGACACAAAAGATGTAATAGTGTATGCTTCCATCCGTAGGAAATGTGAAAAATAAGTCCAAATCTTTAGAGACAGTAAGTAAATTAGTGGCTTTCTGGGCTGGGGGTAGGAATGGGGATTAAATGGGCATTTAAGTGGGCTTGAGGGATTCTATGGGGAAGATGAAAAAGTTCTAAAACTGGGTTATGACAATGGTTGCACAACTCAGTAAGCTTACTAAAAATCCTTGAATTGTGAATTTTGTGGTATGTAAATGATACCTTTATATCATTTTACAAAATAAAAGAGGTAAATGAAATGGTGTTTTGGAGCTCATGTGCATTTTACTGAAGCCACAGAGGCAACATATGACTGATTAACTGGGAGATTCTGATCCCATTAAAATATTTATAATGGGTTTATATTTTCCTACCAAACATAGGTCCTCTCCCAGACCTGTGATAAAAATGAAAGCAGAACAAAAACTATGGCTCCTCTTACACTAGCCCCATTCGGATGGACCGACCCAGAATGTTGTGTTTGTGCCTGCACATAGATATGTGTGCATGCAGGCACCTGTGTGGGCTCTTTTGCTGCAGGTTATTTGCCCTTCATCACCACATGCTTTCACAAAGATGTGAGCTGCATGCAGCAAAGGAGGCATTGATCAGGTTGAATTTAATAAGAATACATGGTAATCTTAAATTATTAAGCTGAATTCTTAGTATCATAGATGTAGGAGAAATAAAGAGACTATTGGGGCTGTGTTTCTTAAAATGGTTTGCTGGAACATTAGTCCTGGGACATGTTCATTGAAAGGGGGTTTCCTTGTCAGGTAAGTTTGGGAAACTCCTGTGGAGATTTACAAAGTACATTGGCTCATCACAGGCTCCAAAAAGTCTTGCGACTTACAAAAGAGCAAGCAGGTTTTAGCCCACAGCTCTTCAAAGCTATTAAGGATAATAGTAATAGCTTTAATATTAATAGCCATTGTTTATTTAGCACCTACTACTTGCCAGTCACAGCGTTAAACATGGCAGAGATATCCACAACCTCTTTTAGTTCTCATAACATTGTTAGGAGGTAAGTACAATTATCCCCACTTTAAAGATGTGGAAATTGAGGCTTGTGAAAGGCAGACCTTGGAAGCCCAGGCATGCTTTTAACCATAGTAGACACTACCTTTCCAAAGCATCAATTTTAAAAAACAAAGCATTATTCCATGAACACACTTTAGGAAACACTGATTTAGGAAAATTATATTACAGAAGTGCCAATAAAGAGAAACAGTGTGTGAGGGTGGAGGAAGATGCTTGCCATGTTCCTTTGTAGAAACTGCTAAGAGGGAAGAAGATATTTTATTTTGCAGCATCAGTGAAAACAGGCTCCACTGAATATTCTGATCAACAAGTAAACCATGTAGAATACAATATGATGATTAGTCTAGAAAATGATACCATTTTAAATCACAAACAAAGATTTGGGGGCTTTGAGTTCTTAAGAGTGTAAAATAATAATGATGATGATTTTTAAAAACTCTGCCACATTTCTTGGAAGCTTCAACTGATGGATCACAAATTATTCCAAAACATAATTTAAACGTCTCTTTCTTCAAAAATAGGGTATGTCAGATTAGTTACATGAGAGTACATTATGTGATGAGGATGATGATGATTATGATGATGAAGTTCCAAGATTTAACATGGAGAAAGTAGAAAATGAAAGGAAATTTAAAATGTATTGTTAATTGATTGTGAACTATATTCTTGGCATATATACATTGCATCATAAAATCCCTGTATATTTTGTATAATCCTAATTCAATCCTTGAAAAACCCAAAAAGCATGTATCCTTATTCCCATTGTTATAGGTAAGGAAACTGAGGCTCAAGAGAAGTGAAATAACTTGTCAAAGTGACAAGTAGCAGAGTGAATACTTAAAACTGTTATTTTGCTCCACATTAAACTGAAAATGATCATCTAATTCATTCAACAATTGTTTATTGAACACTCACTACATTGTCAGCCTTTGCTAGGTCTTAGAAAGGCAAAGATGTCAAGGACAGGCCCTGCCTTCCAGGAGCTCATGGTCTAGTTATAGAGACAGAATTTTCTTTCCTGTCTTGATCTAAAAAAGCATTCCACTTTAGTACTGCAATTGATTTTTTGTTAAAATTCTGTCTTATTTCTTGGACACTTGTACTGATGGGTTAAAATTATTCCAACATATAATTTAAATGTCTTTTTTTTTTTTTCAAATTAGGGCATGCCAGATTAGTTACATATGAGTATATTATGCAATGATGCTGCTGATGAATAAGTTCTAAGATTTAACAGGGAGCAAAGAAGAAAAAGAAAGGAAATATTAAAATGTGACATTAATTGATTGTGAGCTATATTCACATGACACATTTTTAGATTCATGTGTGATCTCTGTGGTCCTGAGACCCAACTTTACCTAACCAATTCCACAATCATTTGAAGATTTGTAGTAATGAAAATGTGTGGGAGGCCACACCCAGGATTTAAATGTGAACATCCTTTTGATCTGTCACCCAAATCATTTTCTCAAGCCTTCTATTTCCATCAGAGAGGGAGGGAAATGGTTCTGTAGGGGAATGTCTACCCCACTCAAGAATTTGCTGTCAGCCTTGCATGGACTGGAACAATCACAAAGTATTCAGGATTTTCTGAGTTGATAAAAGCCCCAGGAAAAATCAGGATTGAAGGTACAAGAATGTTCATCACAACTATTTCTACAAAGAATCCATATTGATCTAAATGTCAACAAGATAGAAATGATTAGAACTATGATAGTACATTCATTTGGGTCTATAGATATTATGTAACCATTAGAAATCCAGCCTTTGAAGTTATTTAACAATATGGTAAAATCTTTACAGTAAATTTTACATAATAAAAATAAGATATAAAATTACATACATAGTATGTCCTAACTCTATAAAACAAATATTAATATATCTAATACACATACAAAAGACTGGCAAGAAATTCATCAAAATGTTAAGAGTGATTTTCTTGGGACAATGGGATTGCTTATCACATATTTCTTTTCCTTTTCCTCTTTTATTTTTGTTAATGCTTACCTGTGTTTCTTCCTGTTTTTAAAATAATGAATTTGTTCAATTATTGTAAAAACTATTACATTTCAATTGAAAAAACAAAATAAGTAGATTCCAATACTGGATGTCCGACTGATACAAAGTCAGTGTAATATTTCCTAAATGTTAAACTAAAGGTACTATGTCTTCTCCATACTTGTTCCTGAGGCCTGTGGATTAAGACTATTCTGGGTCTAGTTACTCTACCCAGGTAACCTTGGGGAAATTACTTAATTTCTCTCATCTCAGTTTCTTAATATGTAAATTGGAACTGAAAATACTAGCACCTTCTTCAAGGGGATGATGTGAGGATCAAATGAGACACTGTAGATGCTGCACCTAGAGGAGAACGATACCACACTCCATGAGCCCTTGATGTCTTTAGTTCTCTGCCATCGTGCTAGAAAGGCCTCACACCTGGGGCAGGACACAGTAGCTTGGGCTAATCTGACAGATACTCATAGCTTCCAGACAAAAACACAGAATCCTGATAAGTAAACCAAGAGCAACCTTGCATCTTGAGTTCTCTGTGTAATGCAGACCCCCCCTTTCCATGGAACAGAACAAAGCAATTATCATCTGGTAGGACACCTGAAACAACTATTGGCCTAGACCTAGTGGAAATTTGGGGCATATTTTAAACGCACTGCTAATTTAGAATTGAGAGGAACATTATAGAACACCTACTATAGCATAGTTTCTCAAAGTGAAAAATTGGAAACCATCTAAATATATGTAGACAGGCCAGAGCTCCCCACCTGGTGTGGTTTTTTGTCCATTCAGAGAATAGGGTACAGGTGTGTTAAGATCACCCCTTCAACTCTCGAGGCAGCTAGAGGGTATTAGTTTGTCCCAGTGTGTCATAAAAATATAAATTTCATATAAATTTCTGAGTGTGACATGACACGCAAAAGGTGGGAGTATGAGTTGGGGTTCCTGGGTTGAAACAACAGAAATCAGCCTTGGTCAACTTATTAGATGCTCTCAGAAGCATACAGATCAACAGAATCCTGAGGTGCCCTTTGAAAAATCAACAGGAACCCAGGTGGTTCCTGGGAAACAGGAACCACAGCCAATAACAAGTAGCAGGAATGGTTTAATCAGGACCTTCCTGCTGGGATCAGGGACCTCCTATAGTTTATTCCAATGTTTTTCCCAGTGTCACTCACTCAGAATTCAAGTGTAGAAAGTATCTGATTTGCTGAACTCTCTGGCTGCATCCGGGGCAGGGAGAGAAAGGACTGGCCCCTTAGGGAGATGTGGGCGCTGGATGTACTGTCCCAGCAGGACTGACCTCAAGGATACCAAGGTGCTGATCAAGAACAAGGGGAGTCTGGGTGGCCAAAAAAATAGACAAGTGCCCACAGTAATGGAGAACTGATTGAAGTATGGTGAAACACCATGCAGCTATTTCAGAAAGGATTAGGAGATTGGTGGCTCAGTATCTACAACACGTGATTGGATGGGGTGAAGGCAAGTTACAGAGCAGGGCATATGGAATGATCCATTTATGTGTGTAAAAGTGTCTAGAAGTTCTTAACAAAATGGCTAATAGTAGTAATCTCTGAAGAACAGAATTTATCCGTGTTGGGAGAGGGGAGGTTTTTGAATGGGGGACTTCCACTTTCTATTTTAAACACGTCATCATTATTTCAACTTCTTTTAAAGAAAACACCATGCATTACATTTATAATTAAAAAATTCATTTTGGAGCAAAAAAGGAATGAAAAAAATCAAACTGATGAATAAATTAAGTCTTTCCATATAAACTTCTTTGGGTACTTGGCTGCTTTTTTTCTTACTATCAAGAAGGAATAAGACCTCACAGGTTGTTAAAG